>NQII01004571.1:50733-66745 GCA_002778355.1 Clitarchus hookeri
GGGGGTTGTCTTTCAGGTAAGGGGGGGGGGTGCAGATTCAAGAGTTGTTTGCGTCCCAAGGCGAAATACGTGAATGGAGAATCTCATTCCGTGTCGCGTTGCGCGGTCGACTGTAATGGAGAAATGGCAGGCTGTCGTTGCTGTACTCTCGTCGTTTCCTCTTCCCGCACGTGCGTCTGTACTGATGAAAGAAAAGCCGACCGACTCCACACACTCACTTATCTGCGCTTTTCGTGAACATTTATTTCACGGGCTGTGTTTTGAATCATGCTCGACTCGATATGATGTTTTGCGATCTGCTGTTCAGCGACATCAGCGGAAGTCAGTAAGCTGCCGAAGACTAGCGAACTCGAAGGCATAAGCTGCCGAAGACTGGCGAACTCTAAGGCACAAGCTACCAAAGACTGGCGAACTCTAAGGCATAAGCTGCCAAAGACTGGCGAACTCTAAGGCACAAGCTACCAAAGACTGGCGAACTTCAAGGCATAAGCTGCCGAAGACTGGCGAACTCTAAGGCATAAGCTGCCGAAGACTGGCGAACTCTAAGGCACAAGCTACCAAAGACTGGCGAACTCTAAGGCATAAGCTGCCAAAGACTGGCGAACTCTAAGGCACAAGCTACCAAAGACTGGCGAACTTCAAGGCATAAGCTGCCGAAGACTGGCGAACTCTAAGGCATAAGCTGCCGAAGACTGGCGAACTCTAAGGCACAAGCTACCAAAGACTGACGAACTCTAAGGCATAAGCTGCCAAAGACTGGCGAACTCTAAGGCATAAGCTGCCGAAGACTGGCGAATTCTAAGGTTAAAGCTGCCGAAGACTTGCTAACTGTAAGGCTAAAGCTGAAGTAGAGTGATATATATTTTTTAGAATTTCCCCAAATTCCTTTTCACGTCGCCACAAAAAGTTAAAATAACGTAATCAGACTTTGGTGTCGGTCATTTATTTACATTATATATTCTCACAGCTCAGTGTGTATATATGCATACATATACATGTGTATAGTCATCATTCAGTTCATGTCAGTTACATAATAACTTGGTGAGATAACGCGTACTCACATGACAAAACACCGTCACATAGTAATGCACACAGTTTTCTGGCAGTGTTTTGTCAGTGTTGTTGACGACAATGCAGCTTGTTGTTGGAACACAGAGCTGCACACTGGACCATGGATCACCTGCAGAGACTGACTGTCTGCGTGAAGAGGGAACCAACTCTTCAGAGTAGTATAACTCACTGGAATCCAGCAGAAAACACAATCATTCCACACAGAACTAGCCCCGTTATAACATCTGTATGTTTCCATTAATAGAGCACTTCCAACTTGTGTTTGCTGATATGCAACAGTTTCACCATTTTAATTTTTGTTTTACAGAGTGACGTTTTGGAGAAGAGATTGAAAACACTTACTTACACAGAAAAAAATAAGAAGAACGCTTTCCTTGAGGCGTTGAATGTGTGTGTATGAATGGACTAACTGAAGTAAGTGTGGGATATATATACACACAGATGGCACGTATTGCATTTCGAATGCTATTGAAATAAAAACTACAATAATTATGAAAAATTCATGAGGTGATTATTGTTTTTGATAATAAGTATGCCATAAAATTTAAAGTTACACCACGCGGCGGGAGAATTTATCCGAAGAAAATGTGCATGCGGAGGAAATATAAACAACATAGCCGCTAAACAGTCAGATTTTCTGAACAGTCCCCTAACAGATCCTTTAGCTCTGGTAACCCCTAAAAGCTTACTGTAGTACACTCCGCCACCTTCGGCTCGCATCATAATTGTCGCGAAGTACCATTCGCCCTCGAAACGTCCACTGACACAGTGGCAGTCTCCAGGACATTGCGTCATTCAGCTTCGCAAGAAGACGTCGTAAGTTGTTATTACCTTGTTTTATGTTTCTTATTATCAATAATTTTCGAAAGATTTTCCAGTGGCATGGCTTTAGTATAATTTCAATATCAATATGTGAAATTTCGCTTATTTAGAAGACATCGGTATGAAAACATAACGTCTACCAATTTTTTTTTTTTAACTTTATCGTTCCTGAACGTCAACGTAAAAGACTTGGCATCCATAATTAAATAATTTTTCTCCGGATCCTCAGTTTGATATCTTTACAAGGACAATTTTACATGCTGTTTAGACACCTTTCTGACAGTCATGCAGTTTGTGAAAGCAAACATGCGTGTAACTAATGCGAAGTCACCGATAACTGACTAGTGGTTCCTTCAATGAGAACTGTTGACGGAATTTATCTTCGGAGTGCCGCCCATGTTATTTAAGTTCCAATCTGCAGTCATTGAGAGATTTTAAAGATTTTGAAGACGTAAGAAAAAATAAAGTTGACTGCGGACTTTGCACGATCTTACTGGCGTACACGACAAGCCAGAAGGCAGTAATAGCCCATACCAAACACTGCAGGAACATCAGATGCTTGTCTCTTCAATCCATTTTTTCACTCTCTTATTCGTCCACGAGACATCGGACACGTTTATTCAAAACATTAGGCGAGTTACACCCGAAGTCGATGCTCCGAATCCAACCTACGTAATGCAGTTGATTGCACGCAAGTTAATGGTACGAGGTTTTCTGGGTTCAAGTCCCGGGGAAGGAACGGGTGCATTTGCAATTATCAACCTACTGTTTGAAATATTTCTGGTCTCATCTCTAACGACACAGCTGTAAACAAGAAATAAAGGCCTACCGACTATCTAAGTTTAGAAGATTTTCATTAAAACCATTTGCACCATGTAGAGAAAAGTAGGCTCATTAGTTATAAATAGTCTTGTTTATATAGTGTGACTTCTATTACGGGTCGGCTGTCAGCTAGTGGATTGCTGAGTTATTTATTATATCTCAATACTGATTCGTAGTTTATAAATACTATTCACAGTTGTACTCATTTCAGTAATGAGAGAAAATATATTTTTTATGCTAACTAAGTTTTCTTTTAAGAGCCTGACAATCCTGTGAAGCAATGAAATTATATCAGTCTTCATGGCCAGATAATGTATCGTTTATCAAAGCACCAGATACTCTCCTGTAATAACCGTGGCGCGCAGAGTGTTAATGAGTAATATTGAACCCGTTTCCCGTGTAACGCACAATTTTCCAGGCGTATCAAATTATTCGTCACCATAGAATTGGTCCATGAAGTTGCGAGAACCTCTGTGACATCTGCGTTATTTCGCTGCAGCGTTCTTTATTTTCTTATGTATTATGCATTGTCCTGAGGGAGAAAAGGACGATATGAGATGTCATATTTTAGGGAAGGTAACAATAAAAGTAGAATACTATGGAGAGTTCGGGGCCTGTTGCTGCTGGAATATCGTATCAATGTAAATGCAAATGCGGTCCCTTTTCCTCGTAAGAGATTTCAACGACGCGAATGAGGTGGGGAAAGAGGCGGAGGGGATCAGACAGTCTTTCGCAGATCGGAGACATGTATATAACTTCCTTTCTCCATAAGCTAACTTACAAGTAACTTTTCTCTGCTCTCGTAGCAGTTATCGTAGTGTTCCGTAACGTGGGTGAAACGGTTAATTATTTATTATCTCTCCAGAACTGATTTTAAGATGAAGTTTCTTCAAAAGTTTGACTTGGAATAACTTAGGCCTAAACAATTTCCTGACATCGCTAACATCAACAATGACACTTTACAAAGGAACGACCTCATCACAAAAGCAACCATTCTGATAATAAAAAAAAAATATCAAGGAATCCAGAAAAAGAGAAAAACAGTTATCTTCGCCCTTATAATGGCAGAAAAATACTGAAGTGTGAAATATTAAATGACTTAATAAACGAAAATGATTGATAGATATTAATAATCAGCAAGGTATTAACAATTAATTGGATATATTTTTCTTTTTTAATGTCACCTAAACAAGATGGCAATGAACCCTGCCAGGACCGAACGGTTTTTGTATGTGCAGGCCTATATAAATACATTTATAAACATACATAATCTGATTTAATGTTTAATATAAATATGTGTTAGAACAAAAATAAATAGTTAATCACTATACTAAAACTATACCCTTTGATTTAATATGACACATTTTATTAAAATTAGTATTAAATTATATTTTCCCCATGGAACCCTCTTAAAAAAACATAACAAAATTAATAGTTATGAGGTTTTACGCCATAGAACCGACTGATTTACGTTCTATGCATCAACAGAGATAATTTTGTATCGAAATAAAGAATATGGCTTCAAACCTAAAAAATATAACGTTGTTTCCATTTCCTCCAGCCGGCTCTCAAAAAACTTCACTGAACCCAATTATGTTCACCGTTATGTGCCTACAATATAATTGGGGAAAACTTTCGAAAGAATCTCAATAAGGCCACAGTCTTAGAGGCCATGTAATTTACTGAGGATAAATTTTCGTGTTTTTTAGGTCCAATAAGAGCTGAGGGTAGTGCATACCATAAAAACTGGCAGGGGGTTTAAAAACAAAATGAAGAAAAGTTGAAAGACTCGTCGTTGTTTAAATGTATATCTACAGTCATAAAAAATGTCATACGAAATCCTTGCCTGTTTACACCAATCGCACTTGCCGCTGGTGTATGTTACTTGTGACGTCATATGGTGGAGACGCAGTGCGTTATGCTCGCACGACCTCGAGAGATGAGGTTTGTCCAGCCGGTCGGTATACAACCACACGACTGAGCCTTCAGCATCTGACGTCACAGGTCACATGGACCAATGAAAAACTACATCAGTGACAACTCAGTCAGTTAAGTTCATTTGAAGTTTTCTCAACAACGAGATCTTGGCACACGCAGAGAGAAAATTAAATGGATATGGAGCAACGGCGAATGAAAGGGCGTGGGAGACAGGAACACACCGAAAAATACCTGGGTGTGGCTGTGTCGTCGACACGGCCGTGGGTTTTACGTGAGTCCGTTGGTGGCGGCCCTGGTGGTGGGGCATTGGAAAACCCATTCGTGCCATGGAAAATAAGAGGTAGCACGGGATGATCTGGTTGGCCGATCCAGAGGTTTTCTCTGGTGTCCGGATCAGCTGAGGTTGGACTCGTGCTGGCAGTGGTTGACTCCGCATGCTGGAGGAGGCTCGGAGAGATTCCTCCTCTTGCTGAAGAGCCGGGCGGTGAGCAGGGCACTGCTCCGGGGGAGTCCCCGAGATGACGTCAGGGGTGTGGGTAGTGCTCCGGCCAGACCACACGCTTGGTAAACTGAGTTATAGGATCTCAGGCCTTGTGGTAGGACATGCTCGGTGCGATCTGGTAAATCAGATCAGGACTACGTTCGGTGCGGCCTGATGGACAGGTCGGAGCTACGGATTTGGTCAATTTCGGTGAGCGCTGGTCATGTCTGCGTTGAGAGGGCGTGATCCATCTTCCCCGCCTACTGAGAGGCCGGGGTGCGGGATGGCCTTACGGCTAAGAGCGCCCCGTTAACAAATAAGAGCTTGGCTGTGATGGCTGTGTATCATACTTATATATAGTCCGTTTAGGTATAGTCCATTCACAATTACTTGAAACTTTTCTGACACCCTGCTAAAGATCTACTTTCAAGCTATTCCTCCGCCTCATGCAAACAACGTATAGAAAATTACACCAAAGGGACAACGCGCCACATTCGTGAGCACTCAGTTTATTAATATTTGGCATGATAACTATTTATTGGCAAGCATTACCGACACACCTGTTTTGTCACTGTTTTTATTAACATGAATAATAATTGAAATGTTATGATTCATAAATAAAATAGTAGTTATAGTTAAATTTTAGACAAGTAGGATGCGTTTATATAAAGAGAAGAATAAAGCGCTTGTGGCATATGACACATTTGGAAAACAACCAAACACATCTTACATGGGGTGGTTTTATAATAGTTTGAATCCAAAAGCGCAAATAAACCGCGAATAAGCAGGTTATATTTTCTTTGGGATATGATAATGAAATAAAAGTAACGAAATTGAAACTGGGATTTAATGGTTTAAACTGTCAGATCCAGACGAGATCTTTCACTAGGCACCAAAATTGGGGTGCTAAGCACATCGGAGTCGCGAGGTAACACCCAAGATGGCCACCAGTCACGGCGGACACCCACCCCTGCTACGAGAATGCGCAGTGCCAAATCTATATCATGCTCACATATAATAGTTTATTCACGGGTTCTTCACGCTGTTTGAACAGATCATTTGAAATATCACCCCATGTATGACGGACTTTGACTTTCCTAATATGTCACGTTTTACAAGCTTTATATAATCTGAAGAGCCAACAAAACTGGTATAGGCGTGGGTATGCAAATAACAGATGTATGGAACCAATCAGAGTAACGCGATGCGGTCGGCAGCGCCTATATAAGACAACAAGCGTCTGGCGAAGTTGCTAGATCGGTTACTGCTGTTATAATGGCAGGTATCAAGATTTAAGTAAGTTTTAACGTAGTGTTAAAGTAGGAACAAGAGAGATGGGACATAGTATCTCCGAGGTAGCGATAAAATTTGGATTTTCGCGTACGACTATTTCACGAGTGTACCGCGAATATCGGGAATCCGGTAAAACAACCAATCTTCGACATCGCTGCGGCCGGAAAAAGATCGTGAACGAACGGGACAAACGACGACTGACGAGAATCATTAAACTTGACAGACGTGCCACCCTTTCTCAAATTGGCGCAGATTTCAATGCTGGGGCATCAACAAGTGCCAGCGTGCAAACTATTCAACGGACCATCATTGATATGGGCTTTCGGAGCCAAAGGCCCACTCGTGTAACGTTGTTGACTGCACGACACAAAGCTTTACGCCTCGCCTGGGCCCGCCAACACCGCCATTGAACTGTTGATGACTGGAAACACGTTGCCTGGTCTGACGAGTCTCGTTTCCAATTGTATCGGGCGGACGTATGTGTACGGGTATGGAAACATCCTCATGAATCCATGGACCCTATATTTCAACAGGGGACTTTTAAAGCTGGTGGAGGCTCTGTCATGGTATGGGGCGTCTACAGTTTGCGTGAAATGGGACCCCTGATACGTCTAGATACGACTCTGACAGGTGACATATACATAAGTATCCTGTCCGATCACCTGCACCCATTCATTTCCATTGTGCATTCCGACGGACGTGGACAATTCCAGCAGGACAATGCGACACACCACACGTCGAGAGTTGCTACCGAGTGGCTCCAGGAACACTCTTCTGACTTTGGACCCTTCCATTGGCTACCTAAATCACCAGACATGAACATTATTGAGCATATATTGGATGCCTTGCAACGTGCTGTTCAGAAAAGATCTCCGCCGCTTGTGGATTACCCTGCAGGGTTCACGGTGTGAATTGCCTCCTGCATACCTTCAGACATTAGTCGAGTCCATGCCACGTCGTCTTGCGGAACTTCTGCGTGCTCGCGGGGGCCCTACACGATATTAGACAGGTGTTCCAGTTTTTTTGGCTCTTCAGTGTATAACAGTGTCGCATAAAACTAAATTATTTTACAGCCATTTTTCATAAAACGTGTTGAAATTTCCGGGACTACCAGAAGTTATTTGGCGAGAAACATTTTGTATAAGAGTGCAGACGTACTTTAAACATCTCCATTATTGCGGTGTATCAGAACGAGTTTTGCAATATCATAGCAACGACGAATCACAGGTTGGCAGACAAAATGTAACGGCGTGTTCCTGAAAAATAAATACTAGTTACGTTGTGTATCAGAAGTAAGTAGTGCAGCTATGAGACTCCTGGATCCCAACAGTAGTGAGTCATGTGTGTTCACCAGTTTAATTAATATGGTAGATCATCTCGTTTTGTGATGCTTCACCTTCAACTGTCATGATACTAACCCGTACTACACAAGCCAATAATGAAACTCAAATTTTGCTAAATTGTCCATATGAACTTCTGCTCTGCCAAATGTTATCACTTTGGAAAATTTTTGACTTTGGAAGCATTTTCATACATTGATAAGTGCATTTTTTTAGTAAACACTAAACGTAAATTATTTGTGTCGTTTTAATATGAGAATTTAGAACTTTTAACAGTATTTAATGAACTATTCATTATTATCATCATAATTATTCGTCTGTAACACAGAAAGAGTGGTGAGGTTAGTGGTAACCCCACAATGGCCTTATCGTGATATATTTTTCCCGTTGCAGTTAATATCATGGAGACATACTTTCAGTTAAACAAATTAATTGAAGTTTATAAGTTAAAGGGAACCAGGCTGGAGAGACTAGGAAGAATTTAGCTAGAAAATGGTGTTTGCTAACTGTATGAGTAAATATTCTGCTAGAGTGATGCATTTAGGTAAAGCTATTTCTGACACCAAACAAATGTATATTTTTACTATGGCACAGACATCGCACATGCGGCAATATGATTTTCGCAGATAAATTCACGCGCAGGCGAGAAATTGATATCCTACGTGGACTCCTGCAATTTTCATTTGGTTACTGGCCCACGTTTTATGGCGAGGAGACATTTTTTCACCTGACTGGGACAATCAGAATAAAGTTGCTCCGACAATGAACGTCAGTGTTTTGCGGGCAGAAACTTCAGAAGCAGTAAACAGGTGCTCGTAATTACGCTGAAAAAAACGCGTAGGAACGAAAAAATGTCCAGACACTACTGCCTTTGCTTAAAATTTTGTTTGTGTTGGCAACAATGATCAAGAATGTGGCAGTTGTGGTAGGAAATGTCTTTTGGCCTGCTACGTGTTTTTGGCACAAATCGTTAATTGAACATGCAAATTAATTTGCAATTAAGTGCAAAATTCTTTGACTGCTGCTAGTTCTTTGACTACTAACACCGATACACCGGAAAATATACAATTACCTTGACCCCCTCTGCACGGCCTTGTGAGTCACCAGTAAGTGACGAGAACCCCTGCAAGGGGACAGGAATACGGTGGAGGTAGGAGCGAGGATAAAGGGGCGTTATAAAGGACGCAGGAACCGACGGTCGCTTGATGGATCGAACTCTGGACAAGTTCTGTCGACTCGGCACAAGCTGAATTCTTCTTCCTTTTCCTTCTCCTCCCAGCGAGGAGTGAGAAGGGGAGGTCGCCCGCCCACACTCGCCCCCTTCAAGACTCCTCAGTCCCCTCATTCCCTCGGCGGTGTCGCATTCATTTTTCTCTTTATTCTTCCGTTCTATTGCGTCGTCCCCTACCCCAGGGGTGGGGGTTTATTCCCGCACGCCAAAACCCAGCCAGCGCATCTTTATCACCGAAGGGACGAGGCTTTCGTAGCGCGCGAGAACGACCCAAACCGATAGCCTGCAGGGAAATCGCTTCTAGGGCTGTTCGTGACTTACTCGTCTGCCCTCCTGCCCTCGCCGCTGTGGAAGAGGGTGACTGAGGAACTAGGCAAGCTCACCACACTCTTACTTACCAGCGGCTATTCTGACAACTTACTCATTACTTTACTTACACGCACGTTCGCTGACACTGCGGTGGCAATATATGGACAAAGTGTATAAAACTGCGAATACACTTTGTAGTTTTGGGAGGAGTTTCTGGCCTTGAAGGCCTCGCCTCCTCGCCTGAGGTTTGTTCTAGACTTTTGAAAACCTGCCCGAAATGATATCGCGAACCCCACGCGGCATGTCTCACACGTGTGCTTACAGAACAAGAGAGGGGAGGGGGAGGGAAGGAATCACCTCACCCATTAATCAATTTTTTTTTTTCGAACAGTTATCGCAGTATCATGTTGTCGGTTGTAAACCTGTTCACACACTTCGGCTTAAACGTAAATGAGTGTCCGAGAACCACACCTTATTTGGTCATGAAATGAGTTAAACTGCTGCAAAATTTTAACCTTGAATGCCAAAAATTTTCCGAAGGGGAAATCCCGAACCCACACTTCATAGGTTGCCATTAGCAAGTATGATATTTAAAGCAATCCCCAATATAATTTTCCCTGCACTGTCGATCACACTCTCCGAAAAATCGACCTGCGTACGCCACTGATTTCTCGGTGGTTACCCATACACAAAGAAGGGAGGAGTATGGGTTTGGGACAGACTCCAAGAGAGGACCACAACATTTTAATTCGCCTCGAGATCTTCCAAACAGTGGCAAATGGCTTTGGCCGTGGGCAAGGAAGAAGCGACAGCGGTGGTGGCTTCCTTCATAGAGGTCCTGTTGATGATCCTATTTGTTGGTGTTGCGATCTCTTTGGAAAACCAGCGCAGCTGTATTTTCTACTTGCTCGTTATTTCTTAAGTCAACTGGCCATTGTTGTTATTGTTTCTTGTTAGTCTGTTATGCTTGGATGTTATAGTCGTGAAAAATGGTTTCATGTGTCTATATTCATTGACATTATTTTAATTACTCTTTTCTTGTAACAAGAAGAAAAAAAACCTCACAGTAAAAGCTAACATATTACACAATTTATCTCAACACTCTGACTCACTGAATAATATGTTTTTTTTACAATGCAGTCCAATATGCTCTATGAAAAATGCAAATTAGGCTTACGAAGAGGCTCTGTCAGAATGTGAGCAATTTGATGTTCTATGGAGATAGATTGGGTGCTGATGATCCCTTCTCGGACAACCTTATTCACAATTAAGTGTACAATTCTTACATGTTTCGTACGATTGCTAAACTCCGGATTTCTTGTTGATTTTATAGCAGCTTCATTTTCTACAAATACAGTTGCTATATCCTTGAGAATGATGAGATCATTAAGGAAGCGCCTGAGACGTACTATTTCAGCCTCTGTTATAAAGATGGCTACACATGTCCACGAAAGAGGACCTCCAGCAATCTCCAGACAGTACCATTAGTCGATCATCCTGTATTATTGTCACCGCCTAAATCCGCGTTGTTGAATCATTCTAGAATACCAATTTCACCCGGCTTGTAGAGAATGCCAACAACTTCAGTCCCTTTTAAATATATAAATATTCTTTTTAATATCCCATGAGGAGTGATTTTATAATGACCCTAATGCAACCCCCACTGCAGATGCTATGTCTGGCCTATTAGACACAATAAAGTACATTAAGGCGCCGACAGCCTTTATGGATAATTAGTGATGTATTTCCCTGTATGTGATGTCTCCTGAGATGGAGAACTGATAATGGGTGTAGAGAAAGACTTACAGATGCTCATTCCATGCTTCTCTTGATTCCTTCCAGTTTAATTTTTCTGGTCTATACTTATTGTTCTCTCTTCCATTTGATGACTTACCATACCAAGGAAATACGTAAGTTATTTGATATTAACTTTGAATTCTGGTGTCAGTCCTTCAAGAAAATTATTCAAGTGTCTTATTTATTGATGAGATCAGACCATCATCAACATAGAAGACTATGATAATTATATCACCGCTTTCATTAAAAAATATACATGGATCTGCACTGCTCTGCTCATATTTCAGTTTCATTAATAAATCAATAAGTCGCTTGTTCCAACATCGAGCAGCTTACTTTAGGCCATATAATATAACTATTGAGCTTATACACTTATTTGCTTCTATCACTGAATTCTTCTTGTAAATATATATATACATACATATATATATATATATACATATTATTATGTGCTAGAACACTCAAAATGGTTCTTATAGCACCCATTCTTTGGAACAGGACTGAATGTTTCATTGTAATTAAGTCCTTTTTCTTGAGAGAAACCTTTTACAACCAAACGAGCCTTGCATTTCTCAGTGGAACCATCTATGTTTTGCTTGATCTTGCAAACTTATATACAAGGTAATGTCTTCTGATATTTTGGTAGCTCTATAAGAGTTAAGTTTTAGTTTTCTTGAACTGCTGTAATTTTTTATTCTTCATAACTTTTTTCTAGTACTCTGCATATATTAAATTTATGGCTACTTCAAATGTTTTTGAAGTGTTTAGATTCTCTGCAATAACAATGAATAAATGCTCTCTGGAGTGCTCGGTTGGGCGAATGACCTCCCTCTTTTGCTAATTCATTTTGCTGGGATTTTATTGTTATAGAAAACCATACAAGTTTTCTGTATCTGTGTCTTTCTTGCTTCTCTTTGATTAGTTTTTTTTTTTACATTCCTCGGAATATGGTAAAAGAGATTCAGGTGCTTCTTCCATCTTCATTTGGAAAACAAATATTATACTTGGGGTAAATGGCGTTTCTCTGATTGCAGCATCATGTGATTTTATAATTGTTATTCTTTTGATTCCGTATTCCATAGCCTCCAAAATTGTAATCATTTTATGGCTTTCTAATCAACCTTTAATCTCTTTTGTTTACAAACATGAACAAAACACTCGCTTCCTATAATCTTAAGATGTTTTATACTATGGTGTTTTGTTTGTAACATAATCCAAATGGTGTGTTGACTTACGTGCCTGAGTTTGCTGACATATTAGAAACACATACTGCAGCGTTGGTTAGCTCAGCGCACAAACTACTGAGACAGATTTATATGAAACTGCAGCATAGCTCTAACAGCTTCTACGACTGTGCAATTTTCTCTCTCGACGAATCCATTCATTTCGCTTCAGTAAGGCATGGCCAATAGTTGCTGAATGCCACATTTTTCTGAAATGTGTTTTATAAATTTACTATCGAACTCTCCTCCACTGTATAACACGAGAGCCTGGAGGTAGTGTCCTGCCCGACATTGTTTGTATACATGTTTACATTTTTATGATCTTCGGATTTATCCTTAATGAAATACACTGAAGAGCCAAAAAAACTTGTATAGGCGTGCGTGTGCAAATAACAGAGGTATAGAACCAATCAGAGTAACGCGATGAGGTCGGCAGCTAGATCGGTTACTGCTGCTACAATGGCAAGTTATCAAGATTTAAGTGAGTTTGAACGTCGTGTTATAGTCGGCGCACGAGAGATGGTACATAGCATCTCCAAGGTAGCGATAACATTTGGATGTTCACGTACGACCATTTCACGAGTGTACCGTGAATATCGGGAATCCGGTAAAACAGCACATCTTCTACATCGCTGCGGCCGGAAAAAGATCATGACAGAACGGGACATACGACGACTGACGAGAATCATTAAACGTGACAGACGTGCAACCTTTTCTCAAATTGGCGCAGATTGGATTTGTGGACTGCCCTGCAGGATTCATGGTGTGAATTGCCTCCTGCATACCTTCAGACATTAGTCGAGTCCATGCCACGTCGTCTTGCGGCACTTCTGCGTTGCTCGGGGAGCAGTACACGATATTAGGTAGGTGTACCAGTTTTTTTGGCTCTGCAGTGTAGATAATTGACGGCCCGTTCTATTACAAGAGCATGTTGTTGAAGTTACTTGGGAGTTACGATATATTCTGATTGGCAGCATATGCTGACCAACCCACCCCTCTCCCGCTTTTGATCACTGTTTTCTATCCCTTTGCCTTACCACCAGGGGCCGCGGTGGTGAAGTGGTTAGACTACTCGCCTCACACCAAGTGGAACTGGGTTCGATTCCCGGCGGGGTCGCTCCCTGATTTTTGCATGTTGGAATCGTGCCGGTTTTCTCGGGGATCTCCCGTTTCCCCCACCCTTGCATTCCGGCGCTGCTTGATACTTCACTTCTCTCGATGTTAGAAGCCAGCCAAATCTCTCCACTCCATTCCACTCCTTACCACTATTCAGTGCAGTCAGTTGTGGCAAGGGAAATAAAATGTTCTACAAATGGTTCACGCTTAAGTTAGATAGATTCTCTCCATTTTAGGAATATTTGTTTTTATTCGTAACGTTTGTTATAACTTTTCATTAAAAATTAAAGCGTGATACATTACACACATACATGTTGAATTTTTAAAATAGTCAAGGATAAACTGTAAAGCTAATTAAAAAAAAAAAAAAAAGTAACAATTTATTTTTTATTTTATTTGTGATAATCACCTGTTAAGAAGTACCTTAGGATTTGAGGTAACCTTTTCATTCTAAAAACTTAAGTTAACTACCAAGACATACAAATAAATTCAAGTTGGACTTATTCTGAAAAACTTCTTTCATTTGTTCTTTCAATCAGTGGCGAATCGTTCTGCCACATGCAGAACGCGCCGGTTAAGAAAAATTCCGAAATCACTGAGAACAGTATGTTAGAGTTACAGCAATTCCTTTCGTAAAGTGCATAAGAATGAAATCCAGTGACATTCTACAAACTGCACTTTTATTAAAGTATCGAGTGGTAGAACTACTGCCGATGGTTCGATTGAAAATTTTTTTCTAGAAGCTGATTTTAAAAGTAATTAGTTATCTTTAAACTAGCTTTACCAGTTTTTCCGAGGCATTTGTTTTTACAGTGAGTGGAACGTTTATTAACGATGAACACGTGAACATATCGTACATTATTTGGAAGATGAAGGAGGAGAATCCAATCGTACGTGACGGTTTTCACCAGATTAGTGATTAGGTATTTTGCCAGAGTGATGTATTTCTGCTGAGATAGTTTTGAAACCGTAAACGTTTTCCAGAAAATCTCTATACATTTATAATCGCTTTCTGGTCACGAATAACGTTTAAGACATTTTTTTACGTCCAAAAGATTTTTTCTGTTCTGCAATTTCGTCTTCAACGTTTATTTGTTTTGTAGAGGGACATAACTGGATTGGCTTTCTCAGAGTCTTTTTTCTTCATATGATTTCATAATTTACGTGTTGTGTGCCTGAGGTAGGTGCATCTCTCGGCTGAGCTTCTTCCACCTACGAGGAAGAGAAGACATGTGAGGAGGCACGCACCACGGCAGAGAGGAACTGAAGACATGATCACCTCCTTAAGTATACCTATAGTTAACCTACAACTACGAAGAGAGAGAGAGAGAGAGAGAGAGAGAGAGAGAGAGAGAGAGAGAGTAAAAAGGCGAAGGAACCGTAAAAACAGTATAGACATGAGTTGTATTTCTTTATGCTTGTACAGAAATTCTACCGGAAAATAGGGTTTAAAACCAAGCTCCTTATAATTGAAGGGTGTAAAAACTAGTAGAGATGGGAGGCGGGAGTTTATCGTAGCCATTTTACAGAATAATCAAAGATGCGTCAGGATGAGCAGCAATATGCCGTCATATTTAATATGGCACCAAAAAATGGCAAGTTTACCACTTGCAGCTTCCCAGAGAATATTGTTTGGACGAAACTGCACGCTTGTTGAGTTTATAGCACGCAGAGGTTATGATACGGGTGCCTGGTCGCTCTTAAGGCGCCCGCCTAACTGGAACAGTTTCGTATTCGTGGCCGAGAATCACGGGAGCGATAACGGTTGCAGTGTTTTCATCTGAGGTGAGTTTTTCTTTTCGTGGATAAACACATTGCAGACACATTTAATATTTTCGTTAAACAAAATTAAAAAACGTACTTGTAACATCCCGCAAAACAGTTCAAGTGAAAGGAAGGCGATTTCCTTAACCCTCCTGCGCTTCTAGGTCTCCTCGTACATGTAACATATGTCCTGGTACAGTCCAATAACAGTTACTTACAAGTTTATGAAGCACTGCTTAAGTTCTACTTCCAGCATAATCCTCCGCCTCATGCAAACAAAGATTTATGGATTTTAGAAAATCCCATAAAAGGAACCACACGCCGCATTCGTGCACACCCAGTTTAATAACACCTTTTGCATAAGACCTATTTCTTGCTAGGCATTCCCAACACACTTATTTTATCACTGTTTTATTCATATTTATTATAAATTAAATATTGTAATTTATAGGTAAATTATGAGTAAAAACCACTTGACGAATATTTAAGTACTTTTGTGTTAACACAAGTATAAAACACTTTTTAAAAACGACATAGTTAGGAAACAACCAAACATGTCATACATGGGGTGATTTTTCAAAAGTCTGATTTGAAAAATGTGGAGAAATCGTGAATAGACCATATTTGGCGCTCTATAGTTCCAATCTGTCAGCAGATGAGTATCATGCCTGTTACTGCGGTCAGTTGTGCACACGGCTAGGCATGAACACGCATCCCAACGTCTAGTCAGTTCCTCGTGCAATGCATTACTCCCCACGCCCTCTGCGTGTAACGAGCAGACGCCTTGGTACGGGGGGAGGGGGGG
>NQII01004571.1:66806-106590 GCA_002778355.1 Clitarchus hookeri
GGGGGGGTCGTGTAATGGCCGCGGGGGTGGCTCGCAACTTGAAAGGAGGAACGCAATGAAATCTCCGCCTGACGTGACGCACTTTTTCAAGTGCCGAGGGCGCTCGTAACAGCCTCATTCCCCACCCCCGCGCGACAAAAACAACCCCCCGACATGACTCTTATTCCTTGTTTGTCCGGCGGAAGAAGCAGATACTTTGGGCGGTCGGGCTGGTGGGTTTGCATGGGTGGTTGGTGGGAGGTGGGGGGATGTTGGTAGGAGGATATGACCGAGGTCGTTCATCGTGCTGCTCCTCCAGTGCTCTCCCTTCTCCGAGCACCGCCATTTCCTTACACGCCGCCGAGACTGCAAATGGCGCTGGACGCCCGCGCTGCTTTATGTCACCCCGACAACCCCGCCATTTTTAAACAGGTCGCTTTAAAAAATTGAGTTGCAAATAGCTTCCGCGTCCACCCCCCGTTCTGCTTCGTCCTCCCCTCCCCCCATACACTAACCAGCGCAGCTCACATTTCCTTCCCTTTTAACTGTGGGCGGCTCATTTGTATCCCTAATGTATCAATTCCAAACTATCATGTCGCTTTATTGCCCGCGAGTCGGTGCAACAACGGCATATCTCGCCTGCTTTCCGTTGGCGCCGCAGCTCCTTCACGGCTTATTGAGCGCAACGGAAGTCGTTCGTCAGGGAAATACCGCTCCCGCCTGCCTTTAACTGCGCGTACCTGAACATATTAGTCTGTTTTTCAGGCACAAAAGCAAGGAAGCGATATGGGCGACTCTAAAACGAGCAGTAAGCGCTCCGTTGCCGCTATGTGCAAGGATCCGAACTGACTTTCCTGCGTTAAAAATTTACCGAGGGACTTCAAGCGTTGGCCATTTAATTGTTATTTGCGGAATTTTTGTTTGTAGCAAACTTAAACACGCAGAGTCCTACACGAGTTTCGCAGGAATTCACCCAGAACATTTAAAGCTATAACAGTCTGAAAATGTGGTTTTTGTTAATCTTGAAGAGCTTCGAAATAGCCTTAGCACTAAGCGTGACATGTTGAAAGTTTCATTCCGTCATAGTCAGCAATGTTATATATTTTTATGTTGGGAACAGATTGCGCAAATGTAAAATAGTTAATTTTAAAAACTATATTACAAACAGACTGCAAACCAGTTTGCGCCCCTGGTAGACAAGCGCCTTAAAGTAAATACTGTCTGGAATATCTGCAATTAATCACATTTCAAGTGTAATGTTGAAATATTACTACTGACAATTTAATCATTGTATCAGAAACACTACAGTGATAAGCCTAAATGTACTGAAGTACACTGCTGTGCATAACAATCGCTACATCAATAATGTATCATCCATTCATAATAAAATCAAGACCACATACATTACCAATTGCGCAGAAACATCACTGCATCACGTGATATATCGGGTGCTTGTGGCTAGTACTCAGATCTTAGAAGGGTTATACAAGAGACTGGAAAGACAGAAGTCTGCGTGTTAAGAGGCAAGTCAGTATAGCGTCGTGCTAGCGAAGAATATCACCACCCAGACACATATGGTAGGACTACACGAAGCCGGCTCGTCGTATAGCCTCGCCATTCATCTTGGCCGCGCAGTCACCGCTGTAGCACGATGTGTGTAGGCGTGGATACGCACAGGCGGTACGTCGCGTAGAGTAGATACTGGTCCTGCAAGACGCGCTACAGATAGAGAAGGTCGTCGAATGCACCGGCATGTGGTAGAAGAGCGTGCCTGTGGGGCCTGAACTCCATCTGCCGGTCCCCCCAAAGCACCGGTCGTCGCCACTTGAACCAGGCTCGCCTACAGGCACAGCGTCGAGTGAGCCGTTCGCCCTTGACCCTCGTCATCGTGGGGCACGCCGTCGACGAACGTCGACATTGGAGACAGATGAATAACGACGCATTGTGTTCCCCGGAGAGTCCCGGTTCAATATAACTGCAGAATATAGTATCAGCAGTTGGCAACGCAACGACCCTGCGCTCACTCCTGAATGCCATACGTCGAAGACATTAAATTTTATGGTATGGGATGCCATCAGTCACGGTCGCGTCTCGTGGTTATCGAAGGCACAGCGATAGGCACAGTGAAATCTCAACGAGGTTCTACGGCCACGTATTATTTGTCATTTTTGCGCAGCATTCACAGCGCTAACATGCAGCAAGATAGTTCTCGTTCCACGTAGTACAGCTCGCGTCATACGATAAAACCTTATTCCGCCAGGTCACCAGATTCGTCCCGTATTCAAGGTGTATGGGATGTGATCAGGCGACCTCTGCCCCACCGTCAAACTGGCTGATCCACACGTGCAGTTGCAGGGAAGCATGGCGGCATGCGGCTCAGGACGTTATCCACCGTCTGTTTGCTGGAATGCCTCGTCGTATCACTGCCTGTAAGCTACGGCCACGCGAAGAGGCTCCGGCACGTATTGAGCGCGTGCTTTGTGGTTGACAAGTGGCGTGCCCTCTACCCGTGAAATACTAATAACTACTCTTCTGTGCTATCGTCTATCAGCCTGTGACAGGTGAATAAAGTTTCACGTGAGGGAAAAGGGTGTAGGGATACATGTCCAGCTGTGTAGTTGGTTCTAGGTTAATTAATGACTTTTGACTGTTCTTATCATTTATTCACTCTATTATTTATCCATTTAACCATGCGCGCCACTTTAAATGCAGCCACGTCATAGAGTAACCACACTGTTAGAAAAATTGTCCGTAAAATCACGGAAAATGCCGGTTACAAATTATCCAGACGCCTTCGTGAAATTACGGTCTCTTCGTTTTTTTTCAATAATGTCCTCTCCGTAAATTTCATCCAAATCTCTATGAATTCACGGAACGTGTTCACAAACTTGCAAGTTTGGTTTGTTTTTAAATCTGCTCTTTATAAAAAGGGGCAAAAAAACATTATTTTCGTTATGTGGGTGATTTGCCGTGTATAAAAGCGACTAAAAATAAAAAAAATTGTCCAGTTTCGGTATCATAACTAGGAAATTATTTTTGCAGTCCAATACATTATTCACTCACCTACCACACTCTTACAAGAAATAGTGTTGTTTATACGGAATTTATATGAAATTATGCATGTACCTCTTAATTTCTAGTCATTGTAGTGCGTGCAAGATATTTTTTTTTATTCCAGGTTTATTAGCAGGGGTATGGAAGAGATTTTAATTTTCGTAATGTATTCACTGTGTATAACCGAGAAATTAAAACTAAGTTTAAATATTTAGTCCTGTAGTGGGATTTGAAAGAGAATCGAAATATTGCGAATCAATAACTTGAAAGACTCACCTACCACACATTTACACGAAGTATTTTGTAAATTACATTAAAGGGACGAACGCGCCTCTCTTAGTTTTCAAGTCTTGTTAGTGCGCTCGTTATATTTTCGGTTTATAAAACGAGGTTACGAAAATATTGTTTTATTTTTGTAATGTGCGTGCTTCATGATGTATACAGAAGGTTTTGTCCTGTAGCAGAATTTGAACACGAATAAAAAATTGGCACTCCATGAGTGATTCGCACTCACCTGCTACTATTTTACACGAAGTAGTATTGTCAAGATGGCATTTTATACGCTTCGGGTATCATATGCATTTTTCGGGTCTCAAAATCGAAGGCATAAGAATATCAGGAGCTTACGTATTTTATATATACGGAGCTCCTTTCCCTTATTCGTCATTACGAAGTACCTTTACGTAAATTAACTCTATAGCTCCGTAAAAGTTTCCGTGAATCTACAGAAATTTGTGACAGTGCAGGCTCACGGAGATCAGATGATGGTGCGTCCTCTTACATAAACTAAACATGAAATAGAGCTATTTGAGTCTTCTGTGCATGTCACCAATGTAGACTCACCCTTCGCGAAAAGAGCTGTCGAATTCGCGTGTTTCAGTAACGACATTACGTCTGTCCCCATTTGCTTTTACAGCAAACCTGCACTTTCAACAGACTAAAATTAATGTTTGTGTGATTTGATTGCTTCGTAAATGCTTTACAACTTTCGCAATATGTACCGTTTACAGTAAAACAATTTCGTTGTTGTTACAAACAATTATTTGTGAACTGTTTGCAAAGATTTTCCTGCAACTATGCAACTGAATTATAGTGTCTTTTCAAAACATTGACATATGTAAACAACAAACAACAAAATTGTTTATGTAGCACCATGTTTATAATAAACATGAGATATATTGTACTTGCTTGTTAAAATTTAACATTCTAAATTAACGTTTTATATAATTTGCTCTAATTCACTTGTAGTGCAACAAAAATAATATTGGCGACGTGTTACCAAAGAAATTATTTACAAATATACGTATTTTATTACAGTGGATATACTGTTTACGTTTAGATGAGCACTTTTGAAAGCCCTGCTTAAGAGCGCGGGATAACAAAAAATTTACATTGTTCAACTTCTATGCATTTTATTTAATGCTATTTTTCTGGAATAAAAAACTTTTACACTTTAAATTTTTTTAACAATTTTAAGTCAAATCCATAACTTTTTTTTTAATAAGTAATACTACCCAAGTTGTACAAATTTAAAAAAAATGTGCAATGTAAACTATGCAATGAGCTTCCGCAGCACTCGTATGTAATCACCAAATAACAAGCCGTACATATGGAAAAAAAAAAATTGTAAATAAAAAAATTTACTTCTTAAAATTTTTTGTTTAAAAACGCATGAACTAATATTTGGTGATTACATATATGTCAAGCGGTAGCCCACAACAATAGTCTCGGTTGTAAATTATTCCGTTTGTAAATCGTATTTAGTATTTGTTCTTATATATGTAGCAAAACAGAAAAAATTTGGAAATAGACATAGGACTGCGAAGAAAACTGTAGTCCCCCGAGAAAATTCGACAAATAACGGAAACGTCCACCACGTTTCTGACATGAAACAGTATCCCATGACGTCGGGAATCGAGGCCAGGATTCCTCGGAAAGAGCGTGGCGCACTTGATACTGCGCACTCCCAGCAACAGCCTATCTGAAATAACCACGAAGGACGTCAGCTCAGGAGTCGTCCTTTCACTAAGAGCGCAGTACTTTCTTCGTGTTGGGGGCCACGGTGGCTGAGCGGTTAGACTACTCGCCTTCCACCAAAGGCTTTCCGGGTTCAATCCCCGGCCGGGTCGCTCCCGGATTTTCGCAAGTTGGAATCGTGCGGGACGATTCCACCGGTCGGCGTGTTTCCTCGGGGAGCTGCCATTTCCCCCGCCCTTGCACTGCTCCATTCTAACCTCATTTCGCTTTCATCGGCTCTCAAGACCTCGTTGCTAAGAGCCGCCCAAATCTCTCAACTCAACTCGACTTTCTTCATGACCCTGAGTCCAACAATGTCCCGATATGTGCAGCTCCTTGCCGCGCTGTGCCTAGAGGGAGACCCCAGGGTCACTTCCAGGTGAGCAGGGACGATGTTGCCGTTCCGCGCGAAACTCGCCCCTAAGGAATTGCGACGCTGCGGCCCTCTTTGACCCATCAAATATTTCCTCGGGGATCGCGCCGTCCGGATTTGGGGAAAAAGAGCACTGCAAGCCCTGAGAAAGAGACAAAATCTGTGTCGTTGTTTCTCCGCGTAAGCAATAATCCGCATCAGAAGGAACTGGATAAATTTCGCGAATTCATACTAGGACAAGCTAGATTTCAAACACATGTTCATTTCTGTAAAAGATTTTGCAGCAGTAGGCTTATGTACAGGCACCAGTGACGTTTCATTTCCTATCTGCCACACGTAAAGTTATAAAATACTGGACCATTTAATATTTTCTTATTTTCTGTTCTTGTCACATTGCATGAAACAGAAATAATAATATCTTGTTTCTTAAGTTTTGATTCTTATATTTATTTCTTAATATATTTACATTTATTCATATTTCCAAAGCTAAGAAAAATTAATATCCGCGTGAATATAGTAAGGGGGATTTATTTCGATACTTTTTTTTATCTAAAAGAATAAACGGAAAACTTATGTAATTAATAGGGAGTAGAAAATTTCGCAAATTAATTTGACTCCAAACATATGTCCATTTTTTTAATGTTTGCAATTTGATCACAGTTTATCAGACACGCCCCTAACGAACTTTGAACCAATAACAGACCTGCAAGGAAACAAGCATCGAATCCCGTGTCACCTGGTGTGCGGTAATTGGCTATACACTGTGGTGGCAGCCAATAAACATAAAGCTGTGACTTGAAATAACATAGGACGGTGGAGTTTAGACTAGAGATATTTAAAAACGCGAAATATTTCTGTATTTGCGCATTTTGGGTTTATATAAAAACCTCAGACTGATAGAAACATTCTGCGAAACCATGGAATGATTAGACAAAACTAACTTCCCAATGAGGAAAAGTGATGTTTTGTTGAAGTTTTGAGATGGCGTGGCTCCGTATGACAATGTTTTCCCGGGGAAGCCGTTGGCTGAAAAATCTGCAAGATCCCAAAAATGAATGGTTAAATAATGAAATAAGTGCTCCGAATATACCCCATTAGGGTTTGCAAAGACAAAGTCTAATGTTGTGGGAACAGTATTTATGTTATCTTTGAGCCGTCAGAAACTAATGTTACTGTTAGTGTAATATTCTGTTTAGCTATTATGTTAATGAAACATTACAATAATAACGTTACATCATTATATCCTTTCTTTACTGTCAACTTTAAGGTGGTGTTCATGTCGCGGCAAAACAAATTATGTGTTGAACTGATGTTAATATTTGTATTAAAAATTTTCTTGTTTTATTTGCTTTAAAAACTATTCACATATAAAATAAATTAAGTACTATTATTTTGTCACAAAAAAAATCAACGAAAAAAAAAAGATGGAAGGGATTGGAACCGGTGCCCTGATATTTGACCATTCCTATTATACAGAAGTCGACGTCTACCCTGTCTTGAAAAATGAAACTGAGTTTCGATTTGTATGTATTGAATACTACAAAACGACAAACTGCAGTGGTCTTTTGGTTACGTAGAAATACTTTATGTTCTCTAAATATATGCAGTATTGGCACTCGTACGCTGCTTTGCAAGTCTTGAGAGCTGCTCTAAGCTACATGTAGTTTTCAAACTATGCTTTTAAACGTGAATACGGTGGTTTCATTTTACGAGGTTATCGCTGTTCACTTCCATCCACCAGGTCAGTGTAACGGATATTTCTTTAATGTTGCAGTATCACAAAATATTTTGTTCTTCCTGTAAATTTTAGCGTAATACAATTTTTGGTTGCGGCAACATTACTAAGAGGCTTTGTTAACATTAAACTTCAACAGTATGTTTTATTTACAGGAACATAAGACTTCGTAAATGGTTAACGTTGGGTAACTTTCTCGCAACCTTATTAATGTCACTACAACATAAACGATTAAAAAAATGCCTCAACGGTATTTTTTTGTTGAAAGAAAATTAGAGTTTTTTTCTGTGCAGGCAGTAGGGAATCTTTGGCAGTGCACAGTAGCCAGCAAATAAGACTCAAGGTCATTTCCAGAGTTTATGTCAGTCAATAAGGGAATGGCTTATTTAGGACAGTCAATAAGGAGCCTGCCCGCAGTTTCACTGTGTGTGTCCTACTTACCTATTCTGTCATCTCACCATAGCTCGGTTCCCGTTGGAGCTGCACCTAATTTTCGCACGTGGGTGACGTAACGGGCGTTGCCACTGTGTGACGGATTTTCTCTGAGTTCTCCCGCTTTCTTCGACGTTGCGTTTCTTTGCCGCTCCTTCTCCGTCTCAACGACCATCATAAGTTTCTCTCAACTCTCTTGTCCGAGCTTGCGAATGCGCCTACGCTTACAATGCAAGTTTTTTGCTTCGAATTTCAGCTCTGATATGAATTTTAAGGCAAGCTGAATTAAGCAACGTGCTTGACTGCTTAAAAACGTTATTATAAACGCCTTAAAAAAAGTGTTACACCAATGATATTTCTGAGTTAGTAGACTGCTGACGCACCAAGAGGAATTACGGGATGAAAGTCACACTTTCTGTGCAGAATACCACGCCAGAGCTGACGAACGTCTCTTTGTAATGCGCTGACTGTTACAGCATACATCTTTCGTGTGCAAACAATTACAGGCGGTGCAAAACTTTATTGATGTGTATTTTAAAAAATTGTTTTGTGTAAACGTTTAGCATTTTTAAATTTATTCCATAACACTAAATATGTTATTTACAAAAAAATTTGCACGTGGCCGGTTTACTCAGGCGAGAGTAAAATTATACAAAAAATATTAACGTCAATTAGAGTTCAAAAATAGATCGTATTAACCGTATATCTATACGTTTTATAATTGAAAGACTGTCTGTGAAAAACTAATTAAATGAAGACATAATGAAAACGCCTATCTCCCTCTCATTTTATTTAACACATACATAGTTACATGATACATGTATACATGGAATAGCCAAGTTAGTAAGTGGCAGTCTGTGCTGCTTCTGAGAGCAGAAAGTCGTGAGTCTTAAAGCTGTTCAAGGAGTTGTTTGTTCTCGATTTTGAGGATATTTAAAGGTTTCATTACATGTTCTCGACATTCCATTCGAAAAATACAATTCTTCATGTTTGTTAACATAAATATGAGTATTTTAACTGTAATTATCGATTGGTACGAATTTCACAAAGTTATTTTAATTTATAGTTTGGTTTTAGCGAAAATAGATTCTTGAATTCACAAGAGCAGCATTTTACTGTTTCTTTGAACTCCAATTCTTGGTTCAGCTGCTGTAAGAGTTTAACTTCTGGCAGTTTTGTTGAAAATTTTTTCTCAGAAATTTAAATTGAAATACGTGCGAAATACAAGTCAAACTTCCAAGAAATATTCTTCTTGACGTTCTAACAGCACTAACCATTATTTTGAGCTTCAGCGCAACCCACTAATTTTGTTTGGCTTGGAGATTTATACAAAAAAGTACAAATTTAAAGTTCGCATGACTCGTTTAATTCTTTTATGAAAGATCATATTTCGAAGTTACCATACTTTTTTTCAGACTGTTCTTTCGTATCACAACGAAAAGTGATGCAAGGGCTCTTCACGGTAAACTCAGCACTTTTAAACTTAAACCCCTGTTTAAGATCTATTTGTATACAAATTGTGTGTTCTTCCATAATATATAAAATTAGCATTGCCACGGGCCTGATAACTTTATTCATGCGTCGGTAAAGTGGAACTGTAATTTTAGATTATCGCATTTAAATGCATTAAAAAAAAACAGAAAATCATATTAATCATGTCAGTATTAACGAACGTTTACCTAGCACTTTTAATTAAACTTTTAAGATAAGGGATTACTTCCTTCCTCCGTCGTTACCAACTTAGATGGACCTACGATATTTAGCGTGCGTGTTGAAATAAAGAACAGTGGCATTTTTCAAAGTTTGACTTCGAAACTGATCAACNCTTGTATACAAATTGTGTGTTCTTCCATAATATATAAAATTAACATTGCCACGGGCCAGATAACTTTATTCATGCGTCGGTCAAGTGGAACTGTAATTTTAGATTCTCACATTTAAATGCATTAAAAAAAAAACAGAAAATCATATTAATCATGTCAGTATTAACGAACGTTTTTCTAGCACTTTTAATTAAACTTTTAAGATAAGGGATTACTTCCTTCCTCCGTCGTTACCAACTTAAATTGACCTACGATATTTAGCGTGCGTGTTGAAATAAAGAACAGTGGCATTTTTCAAAGTTTGACTTCGAAACTGATCAACTATCCGTGAACATTGAAGAAAAATCTAAAAATGTACACAATAGTGTTAGCCTCTCAAACGTCATTACATACTTGCCACCTGAGCTCATCACTCCATCTCTACTCCTCCCCAACTGCGCGATAGGCGTGAGATTATGACCCGTGTGACTTACTGTGAGGAAGTTATGACGAGCACAGGCACACCAAAGAATATGTGACAGAGACAGAAAACAGTCATTAAGGCTCAGTTTCGCCTCTTTTGCAGAAATTCTTCGTTTTCGTGTCATCATTTCGTACTCGTAGTAATTACTGACAATGTACGATTATAGAAAATGTTCAGTTTACGAGTTGTTTAGTATTTTATTAACTATATTTTAATTGTGTGTTATCTGCTAGTTGTAAACGTCAGGAACAGTTTTATAACTCATCAATAATTTTCTGCCTTTTTACAAGCAGAAAATAACAGTCAGTGAAAATTAAATACAAAAGTATTAAACATATATTAAATAGAACATTTTCCTTAACAAAACATCTTCAATTACACCTCTGAAACACCTCCAGTGAACAGAAAACCTCGAGAGATCTCGGAGGGGCAGACCTAACTCTCCGTTGGAGGACCAACTCTCCGTCCACATCAAGGCAACAAGCGTGTCCTCCGGACACCAGATGTTACTTCAGACGCAGAGCTCTCGCGATTTGCCTGTTGTTACAAGCGTATAGGCTGTTCACGGTAAAGTGAACATTTTTGAGACCCTAGTTACTTTTTTATTTCAGCAATTTTTTTTATCCATTATCCACCTTTTTAAAATAAATATCGCCATGTAAGTAATAAACACAGTGTTTATATTCCACCGCACTCTGAAGTTAACATGCATGGCTAAAATAAAATATGTGTATTGACTATTATTCCAAAAGAGAGAGAGAGCTTTCAAAAGGGCTCAGTTTACCGTTAATTTCCTATTCCCAATATCCCAGTATCCTCCAGTTGTGATGTTCGAATATGCAGTGCACTTGTGAACGGCGCTGCGATGTTAGGGGACTACGCCTCTGTGAGGTGGGAGGTATCAAACCAACCCTCACGTCTTATCGTCTATGCTCGACTTGTCCCACATTCACACGCTGTNACCGCACTCTGAAGTTAACATGCATGGCTAAAATAAAATATGTGTATTGACTATTATTCCAAAAGAGAGAGAGAGAGCTTTCAAAAGGGCTCAGTTTACCGTTAATTTCCTATTCCCAATATCCCAGTATCCTCCAGTTGTGATGTTCGAATATGCAGTGCACTTGTGAACGGCGCTGCGATGTTAGGGGACTACGCCTGTGAGGTGGGAGGTATCAAACCAACCCTCACGTCTTATCGTCTATGCTCGACTTGTCCCACATTCACACGCTGTNCTGTGAGGTGGGAGGTATCAAACCAACCCTCACGTCTTATCGTCTATGCTCGACTTGTCCCACATTCACACGCTGTTGTTGAGAAAGATGAGAGAATATACTCGGCGCTTGACGTGATTGTATTATTGCCATCTTGTGTTTATGTTAAGATTTTATTTTACAATTCAAACCTCATTGGTACGTACAAAACTACTTCGCAGAATTCCTGAAAACTGCCATTACTGATTTCAATCTGTATTCTCTCATGTGCTAATGTAAATATAAATAATAAGTGAATGTTTATTACTGTTACAGGTACAACGAAACCACATAAGAAAATATAAATATTGTTGACTTGAAAATATCTGTGCTATGATATCCCTATGTGCTGACAGCCCTCGTTTTCAAATATTTCATCTGAAAAGGAATCTACGGGCAAATAAAAATACAGCCAGGATTGAAGGGATCCTACACAATTAGCAGTGAAGTCTTTGTCGACTGTGTTGGTAAAGTGAGGGGAAGATGGAGGAGAGGCGGAATGCAAATGCGGGTGGGAGAGGAGTGCCCCGAGAAAACCTCCAGTCGACGGCAATGTCCTCTACGTTTACCACACGCGAAAATAAGGGAGTGGCCACGCCGTGATTCGAACCCGGTTCTCATTCGTCGAAGGTGAGTTGTCTGACTACTACGCCACTGCGGCCCCCTACATTCACACGTGAGTCATCCGAAAATATTAGTTTTTGCTGGACAACCGTGATTCTGTTGTATAATAATAAGTGGTTCCACGAGGCGGGTGTCATGAATTATGCTTTTCGTTTAATCTTATGTTGTGATTGTAATTATTTTCCTGTAAGTGAGTGCCTAAAAATGTATACATATATGTATCTGTATAGAATATATACACAGTCAAATCACATTATTATTACCACCTGCGTGTATCCAGAGTAACTGCCCTTCATAGCACGGACGGCAGCTAAATGAGCTGGCAGTGACTCACAGGTGCTGATAGGTCTCCACAGGTATCTGGAGCCATGCTGTCTGCAGTGCGTCCCACAACTGTTGAAGGTTGCATTGCGGTGGAGACAGACGGCGAACACGACGATCGAGGTGGTCCCACAGATGTTCAGTTGGATTAAGATCGGGGCTGGTTAGAGGCCAGGGAAGAACTTTGAAGTCTTGATCGTGCTCTTCCAGCCACGTGCGGGCACTTCTAGCAGTGTGGCAAGGCGCATTATCGTGCTGGAAGATCCCATCATCCCGAGGAAAGATAATCATCATGTACAGGTGGACGTGATTGCCGAGGATGGATTCATAACCATATCAATGAACAGTGCCTTCCACACTGATAATGGGACCTAGAGAATACCACGAGAAGATTCCCCAGACCACAACACTGCTCTCATCGCATTGTGTTCGTCCAGTAATGGATGCAGGGTGTCGGATCTCCAACGTTTCTCGCCGGACACCCTGACGCCAATCCGTTCGCTGAAAACGTGACTCGTCGAATAGGCTACTAGTCGCCAATCAGAAGCGGTCCAGTCGCCATACTGTCGAGCAAATTCCAGTCGTTTTCGTCGATGTACCTGCCCCCTGGAGGAGTCGATGACTTGGGAGCTATTGTGCGAATTTATTGCACATAACGTTCTTCGGTGCTACTCGAGGTGCAGAGAACTCTCTGGGCCAGGTCACCTCAGCTATAAAAGAAACGGAGTGCTTGTGAGTTGACAACACAGCGGAGGTCGCGCAGTGGTTAGTTTTCACGTTCACATTGGGAGGACCTGGGTTCGATTCCCGGCCCGGCAAGACTAATATAACTAAAACTGTACGAATTAAAAAAAATATATGTATGTTCAGTAGTTCCCTATGCCATATCACAATCTGATTTTTAATGTCCTGACATATGTTTGATTACATATATTTGTAAAAAGAAAATCTAAGATGTATGGTGTGAATGTGTAATATCCCTCCAATAACGTATTAATTTTGGTTTCTCAGTAACTTACTTTCCGTATCAAAAATTAGAAAATGACGGCTGTCAGGGCATATGGCATATCTTAAAAGTAATTTTTCTTTGCACAGTATTTTGTCTATGTTGGTTTTCTTCTATATGTAATCGTAATGAAAATTAACTACTTATTTATTCATTTTCAGCCTCACATGAGAAAATAGTCCAACATTAGTCCATTTTGATTTTAAGAATTCTGTAAAGTAGTTATGTACGTGGTAATAAGATGTGAATTTTAATGTTAAATCTTATCACTAAGTCATGAAATTATGTAAATAAAAACATTATATAAAGGGTACCACCGCCTTAAGGACAAGGTTATTTCAAAAGTGTTCCTTCAACCTCAAACCACAAGGATTCATTTAATCACATCAGTTGTAGGCCACATNACAAGGTTATTTCAAAAGTGTTCCTTCAACCTCAAACCACAAGGATTCATTTAATCACATCAGTTGTAGGCCACATACGTACAGACAGCTCTAAATCATCAAGTTTGTCGAAGCACTCTGAAGTTCGGCTGGGGAGGACGAGGGGCAGGAGGGGGTGCTGCTCCTTCTTGGCCTCGGAATGTCATCACTGGGGGGGCTGTCTCCCTGGCGGAGTAGACTCAAACCTCGCACAACTCGCAGCAATCTCACAACCAACCCCCTCGCCGCCTCTAATCCTCCACCCACTCCTCTTCACCAATTACATCTCGCCCGGCACTCAGCCGCTCGGTACAGACTGGCGCGGGGATGTTTACCTCGGAGGCTCCGGGGACTCCCGGGACGTGCATCCTGAGAACCCTCGAGCAGGACGTGCGACACAAGGTGGCGTGGCGCGAGCTAGCCTCAGCTTGGCTCAGGGAAGCTCCTGCCAACACAGCATTCCATCGCTGCCTGGTGCTGCATCTCTCTAGCCGTCTCCAGGTCCTCCATGTCATACTTGTCTTATTTAACATTAGTAAGAGAACTTGATGTAGTCTTTTACCTACAATATCAAACACCAAACATTTTCACAAAACAACCACATATTAATTATTGAATTCCACAACTAAACACAATTACTAAAAATAATAACTGTATTTAAAACAATAATTTAATTGCTGTTTAAAAACTTATATCCATAAATACTACAAATGGTAATAATGAAACAATAATAAAATTTATTAGTCTTTCTTGAGCTCTTTATAAAATATAGATTATTGTTCTTCCGGGAGCACTCCGAGAACTCCCAACAGTCGCCTCACTCTCACACACAGCCGTGGCCAATCCGCAAACACCAGCGTCACCCACCAACGGCCACACTGACACACTCACTCTGAGCCTTTGGCGCCCTAGTAGCAAAGTCGTCAGCAAGACCAAAATATCACTGCTGTTAGTTCTTGGACTCACTGACTCACTGAGCACATTTCGCTGCACATGGCTGGTCCACTACCGACTCTGAGGAACAAAGCCTGTAAAAAGTTTGTTTGTTTCGGCTGGAATTTGGTTCTGCTTGAATTTCTCGCTCGGCGAAGGGACAATATCTGCGAGACAAGAGGTCGTGGTGGAGTCGTTGGCAGGTAGCTCGGCGGGGTGGTGTGGCATCCCCTGTGCTACCGCCTCCCTCGTGCTGCAGTTGTAGGGCTTCAGCATAGCAGCAGGCCAGCCTGAACGGCAACCTTGAGCGTCCCTGGCTACCAGCCATATCCGGGTTCGCTGATCTCAACTGGCGAGCCAGTCTGTTGTGAAGCTCTGTCTACGAGGGTCAAGAGAGTTCAGGTCAGTCCGCGGAATAAAGACGTAGTCGCGAGTGTTGGATAGCAAAATTCAGGCACAGGGCCTTTGTTTCCCGACCAGAACCGTTGATTTGTCGTCTTAAGGTTAAACGAAAAGGCCCATTGTGAGTTATAAATGCTTGTGTGCATTTTCGTCGAGGAATGAATATTTCTGGCATCTGTTAACGGACCATCTGAGCCTTGGGTAGCCACGGGGTGCTATCTGAGGATGACTGGAGTCGGCGGAGAGGGGGGTGTCGCTAAAACTTTACTAGCGTAGTTTAATATTATTTAATGTTAAAAAGGTTTTCATTGATGTAAGTTTAATTAATATAGGTTTTGCCGCAACCTACATTGAACATTTGTGCATGGGTTATGGACATGTGTAAGCTCGCAATGGAACGCTTTCTTCCTTTCCGTCCTCGATATTGATTTATCTACCCTTTTATTAAAATGTTTGTGAGTTAGCTGTTCGTTCAGTAGTTATCTTGGTGATTAAATATTACTATCGTTGTAGATACACCGTCACAGATGCTACCGTATGTTTTTAAATAAACGAATAAATTCTTTTTCTTGAACCTATCGTGGTATATTTTTTGCTAGGTTATTTAAAACGGCCTTGGATAGGGTGGTGTCCTCCGTCCATCGAGGTCGGGTACCTCTTGCTAAGGTGCTAACGTGTAGAAGAAGTAAGTGAGAGTGATAAAATTAATCATTGGCAAAATAGATGAATGATAGCCGCAGCCTCCGTTGACAGAGATGAAGACGACGAGAGAAGTCGGAACAGGGACGAGAGTCTTTTTCCTGAGAACTTTCTCCCTCCCTCCTCCTTGGTGGAGAGTGCATAGTAGTTGACGTGCAGATGGGCATTCCTCTATAACGTGGTGTGAGAACGAGGGAGCAATACACGCCTTACTATATATACGCACACACACACACACACACACACACGCTCACAAACCTGCGTGATGTTAACTGGAAGGAACCATCCGCGGTTATCTCGTGATATGCCAGGTCCGCGATTGAAAACCAAATTGTGTTTTCGTATTTTGGGATGTGTCAAACCAAGATTTTCGCAAGTGTGAGACACGGCGGTTGATGCAATAGAGTTGTAATTTAACAGTATAACCAGAGAACCTTATCTTATTCATTTGTTGTAGGCTGTACTGCACTGCCAGTGTTAGAACATAGACTAAACTACAAGCGTAATTTTTTATGTTGGCAGACTGTAATTGTTTTATTCTTATACTGCCCGACATTTCATGGGAAAAAATTATTGATTGCGTCGTTTATTCGCAGTTATTTCATACTAAAAATGCATTCGAGAGAATAAGAATGCTACAAATTAAACACTTATTTATTAATTGTTCCGCGCAAATATTTATGAAAATACACATGGTTTAAAAAAAACAAACAAATATAAAGCGACATGCGCAGAGAATACAGTGCTATCACCAATAAAATTAATAGATGTAACGAAGCGCATGTTTCCAGAATGTCTATACAGATAAACTACATGATTGTTTATTGTACATCTGCACGATGCGGGGATAGTAAATATTCCGTTTAAACAGGCAACAATTATTTATTTTAATGCCGAAGTTGTAAGATTGTAGAACCCTGACTTCAGATATATTCGGTAAGGATTCGTTTTCCCTAATTATGTTGCTGGGACCAGAGTACTACAGGACCGAGATAAGTGTACATCCTGTTATACTTGCATGTTTTTAAGTAGGAANGTTGCTGGGACCAGAGTACTACAGGACCGAGATAAGTGTACATCGTGTTATACTTCCATGTTTTTAAGTAGGAAAACTTTGTGCTAACGAAATTAAGTTATGTAAAAACTGAGGGTGGGCGTTAAACTTGTTATACCAAGTGATAGTTACACTATAGGCTATTGGCGACGGAGTACCAAGTCATGCAGAGCCACTCAAGTAGAATGTATAACTAACCTGTGTTTATCGTCATCATAGACCGATCGTTACGACGGGAAGTGACGAGCGACACGCCGTTGAAGCTGCATCTCGAGGGATCATCTTCTCGGTGTCGATCCACATGTTGACACCGTCCAAAATGTTGCCAACCATTGTGCAGTTTCGTGGTGGCGCTAATACTGTGCCACCGGGAAGGGAGATCCGCTGCTTGTTTTGCAAACTATAACTGCTGCAGTATGCTTTGTATTCTTCTCCTAGCCTGGACACCGACAGGTACCTGCAGTTTGCTTGACTTGTCCGTGTTCACACGATTCACAGTAACCCGAAGAATACGCGAACTACACAAGATCACATTGTCTACTCTCTCTCGCTCTCTCTCTCCTCTTTTCGCTGACCCTCCCCTGTTAGGCAAGACATGGAAGCAGTCGGCTGCAGGTGATGAGTGTAGCTATCGCCATAAATACGTGGTACAATGTTAACTTCTCCATGTAGTTTGAGGCTGGTCACCGTGTTTATAGTTTATATTTATGTGCATGGAAATGTACAAGCACTCGCGCAAAAGGCTAACGGTCGTAGATTTCCCCTACTTGGAATTCATCGCCCCTTCTCAATAGCTATGCTGTAGCTCGCGTCTCACTCCTGCCCTCGTGCACGTATCCTTTGGTCCAGTAAGTAGTTTTCACGCAGCACTTCCATTAGTTGTATGCAGGCATGATTTTCATCGCATTCATGATTGCGAGAACACGAGTCTGTAACAGATCGCGTCCAACATTCGGGATGATGCAGTATCTGGTCTGTTACCTTTCTTTACCCTTTCTGCGTATAGCCTCAAACGCATTTGCTTAATTTTCTAGTTAGATTTACCTACTGTGATATGTCTAGAAGCATTTTTTCCCCCAAACATGCGCTGTTTGAGAGTTGAGTTGAGAGATTTGATCGGCTCTCAAAAACGAGGTCTTGAGAGCCGATGAGGATGAAATGATATTATAATGGAGAGGCACCAGAATGAAGGGGCGGGGGAAATTGGATATCCGGCACGATTAACCACTTGCTAAAATCCGGGAGTGAGCCGGTCAGGGATTGAATCCAGTTCGCCTTGGTGGGAGGCGAGCAGGCTAACCGCTCACCCACCGCGGTATCCTGTACACGTGAAGTTTCACGTTCACGCCCAACGCCGGTGTGAGTCATGGATTTGTGAGCCTATATGCGGGTCTTTCACGTGGTTTGGAGCTCTGTAATTAGAAAGTAACTTAGATATTCAAACCTCTTAAAGTCCATCGCATGGTCATAAATCACGCCAACCAGAAAGAAGGAGGTGAACAGATTTGTCCGGTAGCAATCACTCAATTACCAGAATTTCTGCATTATGTGCGTACTCACAGTTACTGCCTTTACATCTTGCGCACAAAACGCTGAGAAGTGAGCTTTCTCTCCTTTCATAGCCATTTCCAACATTAGTGTGCTGAGATTTTTCATCAATATTTTCAATTTTCTTTAATCCCTTTATATTGTTTGTTCCGTGGTACCAAAAAAAAAAACGACCGTCTTCCTTTCACATGACTTACAAAACTTAACCTCAAAACATCACATTTGATGTTAACCATTTTGGCTATCTTGTACGCCACAGACTGCTGCGGATAATATCGTCTTGTCGACATCGACATAATTTGTTCGGCGTAGACAAGGTGGATATCGCGAACGTGGCGAGAAGCGTTCTGATTGGCTGTTGGTGCCATCTGCTCTGGTTGGTGTGCTCAACCAGTCTTACAGTAACCATGTGACGCAAAACAGAAGATTATATTTGCGGACTACATTTAGATTATCTTGGGTAGCAATTTACGTACAGTCCGACGACTATTCTCCGGCGGTATGGGCCCGGGGACCGCTAACGTGGACGCATTTATGTTCAAAGACTCGCAAGAAACCAAATTGCCTATCTCCTTTGTAGACAATGAATCGTTTTCGTAGCGTTCTTTGAACTCAACTCGGGGACAAAAAGGCTGTCCTTGCGTTTAGTTAATTATCGTAATAGTGAGCCACGTGTGCCAAGCACGTGTTTATTCGCAAATACTCTGCCGTACTTGGTTAATGAAAAATAGAGATGATGTTTATTTGTTCTTGTGATGAGTGGGCACGATCGTTATCAGGACTTGCTTTCTTATTTTGAGATCCATACCATTTATGCTGTTATTTGCATCTTACACGTTTTTATTATTTTAAAGTCACTTCATTTTCAGTGTTTTGATGTATAATTTAACCTGCTGGTATATTCTGACAAAAAAAGTACCCGAGAGTTCATTTTCAGTTATATACTAATAGTAAATGACTATATTTGATTGCATGAGATTTTTCTGAGTTACAACTTAAGGCCTGTACTATCACCAACATACCAGAAGGTTGGCAAGCTTTATGTAGTGGTTTTTATGTCGTCAATTATTGCCATGCTCAGATTCGGATACGTTAGCGTAGACGTTGTTACATTTTTTACATATACGTAGAAATGAAAGACATGCAAACAAAATAACACGCTATACATATCTACTTTTAATACTATTCATATATTTCCACAGCAATTTTTTAAAAATAGTGATTGCACTATAACCCTGATAATAATATTCTGGAGAGTTTTGAATGTCTAGATTACTTTTCTCCCGCCGCTTGAAGTTCGACGAAAACAAATTCTCTGAAACACTGCTTTGCTGATTGGCACGCTTGAAGAATACTTTTGTCTTAAAAAGAAAAAAAAAAAGGTTCATTTGTGTGACGCCATAAAAGTAGAATCTCATGCGAAGTCGTAAAATTTCTATAAATTCTCTTGCTCTGATGAAATCTGTAACCGTTTCCTTCCTGCGTCGAACCTGATTGCAAATATTTTATTATGCCGGAAGTTTTTTAGGATCGAACACACCGACGGCAGTAGTTCTTAAGGCGAGGGCAGTAAGTCTAAAACTTTTGTTCTGTACGTTTGCATGATTTTACTGCTTCGAAGTACACGTCGAGAACTTTAATTTTTCCAAAGTTTTCTAAGCGATTGGATTCCGAATGTTCTGTCTGCTGTGCGTTTTAAAAAAAACTTTTGCAGCAGTAGGCTTATGTAACAGACGCCAGTGAAGTTTACTTTCTTGTCTACCACATGTAATATTATAAAATACTGGACCATATATATTTTTTGTTATTTTGTGTTATTTTTACAATAGTACTCATACATTAAATGGAACTAAAGTATCTTGCCTTTTAAGTTTACATTTTTAGAATTTGTTTTTATGTATATAAGAAATTTCTCCTATTGGTAACGCTCAGAAAAATTATTACACGTATAACATGGCTCATTTATTTCGATAAATTTGATCTAAAATAACAAACATAAATCTTAGGTAATTAGTAGGGAGCAGAAAATTACACGAATTCATTTTGGGACAAGATAGACTTCAAACACATGTTCATTTCTGATATGTTGGCAATTGGATCACTGAGCCAATAACAGACCTGCAAGGGAAAAAAATCACCTAATCCCGTTCCACCTGGCCTGAGGTAAAGCTGGCTACACACTGGAGTAGCAGCCAATGAACACAAAGCCAAGGCTCGAAATTACATAGGATCGTGGAGTCTAGCTTGCGGGTAATTTAAAACGCGAAGTTTTCCTGTTCTTAGTATAAAAAACAGGATTTCTGCTCCACAAATCAGATTTCCATACCGCCTACCTGCAACACGAAGTTCAATGCAACGGAGTTACGTTACCTTCGTCACGTCAGCCTGGGCACGTAGAGGGGGCCACGTACGTGAGTGACAGACGAGAAGTCGTCCTGATGTCCGGCTCCTTGGGTAAAGGTTCGATAGTGCTGTCCTCATGAACTCCGCGTCCCATGACGGCCTTGTAGGCTGCTCGTGCATTGCTGGGAGCGTTGGCGTCCTCGTCCTCGCCTTGGTTCCTTCCAAGGACTCGGTCATCGCCTGCTCTACGTCATCATGTTACGTCAGTGGAACACTTTGAATTGATTGGAAGAAGAAGTACTGCGGCATCTAGGCGGTCCCTCCACGATGGCGGTTGCACATTCCGGCTTTATAACGCTTCTCAAACAATGAAAATACCTGAATTCTAACATTTATTTATTAATAATTTATAAATCTTACCTTACTCTTTAACTGCAGAAGTTTCTATAGCCAGCAGCGTAGAGAGGTTATTTGTTTGGGAGGGGCCCAAATTGTGAATTATTATAAAGAAAATAAATACTTACTAATATATTTAAACCAGAGAATCAATAGAGATATTCATTTTCCTTACTTCCAGTAAAAGTTCTTGTAATGTATTTTCCCTAATCATAGAAACTAAGATATCAATGTAGCAAAATTTATAAATTATAAACCTAAAGTAATAAAATTGTTCTTGTCCTTCGTATTAAATAAATAAAAAGTAGTAATCTCAGCCGTGGCTTTATTTCCTGGAACAAAAACAGAACTGGAGATTTGATAGGTTCACAGATAAATGCTCATAGTTTCAATTTATGAGGTTTTCCCGACTTTGAGACCTCTCAGTTGTGGGGAGACAGCAGGCAAAATACAGTTTTGGGCAGCAAAGACACTTTTCATTAGGAGGGAAGAAGGTTGAACTGTAGAAAACACAGCTTAATTTAAGAGGCTTCCATCTGCTTTAAGAGTTTTACACACGACATATATTTCAGTGTTGGAAGAAAATTATATTCTCGATTTATTTATTTGTACTACATTGTCCGTAGCAACAACTTGTTACATTTACCTACACTGAAGAGCCAAAAAAACTGTTATAGGCGTGCGTATGCAAATAACACAGGTATGGAACCAATCAGAGTAACGCGATGTAGTCAGCAGNATTTGTACTACATTGTCCGTAGCAACAACTTGTTACATTTACCTACACTGAAGAGCCAAAAAAACTGTTATAGGCGCGCGTATGCAAATAACACAGGTATGGAACCAATCAGAGTAACGCGATGTAGTCAGCAGCAAGATCGGTTACTGCTGCAACAATGGCAGGTTGTCAAGATTTAAGTGAGTTTGAACGTGGCGTTATAGTCGGCGCACGAGAGATGGGACATAGCATCTCCGAGGTAGCGATAACATTTGGATGTTCGCGTACGACCATTTCACGAGTGTACCGTGAATATCGGGAATCCGGTAAAACATCACATCTTCGACATCGCTGCGGCCGGAAAAAGATCGTGAAAGAACGGGACAAACGACGACTGACGAGAATCATTAAACGTGACAGACGTGCAACCCTTTCTCAAATTGGCGCAGATTGGATTTGTGGACTGCCCTGCAGGATTCATGGTGTGAATTGCCTCCTGCATACCTTCAGACATTAGTCGAGTCCATGCCACGTCGTATTGCGGTACTTATGTGTACTCGCGAGGTCCCTACACGATATTAGGCGGGTATACCAGTTTTTTTGTCTCTTCAGTGTATAACACATTTGCAGTGATTTTAACTGACTGGATTGTAAAACACTAAATTCTACTACAAATCCCGAGATTAAACCAGTGCAGTATTTAAAAAAAAACCGTTAAGAAATTGTTTGTAAACCAACCACTTCAATATATACACCTATTGAAAACTACTAACAGTAAAATATTTTTNCCGTTAAGAAATTGTTTGTAAACCAACCACTTCAATATATACACCTATTGAAAACTACTAACAGTAAAATATTTTTTTCTCTTACACATCAATGGTAGCTTTCTCCTTATTTTTTCAAGAGAAAGTAAAATTGGTAGTGGAGTTCTAAACTTTGTATATAAACGATATTCTTAATTTGCAGCTTTATTTGTGGAAAATATTTAATACTTGTTTAGGATATAAACCTTTTCCCCTTGCTGTTGCGGAAGTGGGCTGAATTTATTTGTAAAGAAGAAAAAGCAATAAAACGCACCATGTATTGTGACGGGACGATATCGTACCAGCACGGTTTGGCGTTCAGTAGGTTGAACGCGTTTCCCCGTGATGCTAAATTGGCAAGAAGGGGGGGGGGAATTATCTTTAATACTACACTCTCGCTCCGCATAGTAATTTACGCGTAGTGAGACGTGTCAAAAGAAGTTTCGACCCCAGCGGCTACGAAAAACCTTTATCTCGAAGCACATACCGCAGAGCGTTAGGCCCTGACGTTACGCACAAAAAAATCTCATTTCCTCAAGGTGGCGTATAAGGGAGGGATATTCTCACCCTTAGGTCGGTGGTGGTATAACTGAGCCCTAAGATAACGCGCTGCTGCTGGATGCGATATAGTGAACCCTAGCAACTGTCCACCGCCCTGAAATTCCCTTCCACAGGCTGAATTAATTTTAAGAAGACCCTGGATTACGGATATCCTCTTTTGCGAGTTTCTAGACTGACGGCATTCAGTTTAGCTATAAAAAAAANAAGAAGACCCTGGATTACGGATATCCTCTTTTGCGAGTTTCTAGACTGACGGCATTCAGTTTAGCTATAAAAAAAACTCAGTGATATACACTGGAGAGCCAAAAAAACTGGTATAGGCGTGCAAATGCAAATAACAGAGGTTTGGAACCAATCAGAGTAACGTGATGTGGTCGGCAGCGCGTATGTAAGACAACAAGTGCCTGGCAAAGTTGCTAGATCGGTTACTGTTGCTACAATGGCAGGTTATCAAGATTTAAGTACGAATGGTGACTTTGAGAACAATCCAGTAATTACATTTTAAAGGCATTTTCTGATAAATTATACTGCATTATAGCTAATAAAATCAATCAAATATTTTTTACTCAAAACCCCCGCAGGGCTGACCTTTCTGCCAAAGGTGATTTGGGACTAGAACTTACAGTTTGAAAGTTCGTGGGTTCAAATAAAACATGAGGAATGGATACATGCTGTTCAAAGGTTTCAGTGACTGACAAAGCTGCGTTGCGACAAGTTCACAGGGAAGTTATCATGGGCACACGTCATGAGGCAGGATGTTTCTGTCAACACCTATTTGGTCACATGTATGTTCTGCCAAAAGCCCTCGATGCTAAAACTGCAATTAGACTCAGAATATTACTACTTCAGTATAGTGACACTCAAAAACTGTGGTCCGCGGACCACTTGTCGTGTGTGGGTAGATACTGGGCAGTCCGCGAGAAACTGTCATAATATTTCATTACGTACTTCTATTGATATGAGACGCATGTGTGGTGTTTGAAGGACTCTTGCAATGTCGGTAAGTGATTAAATAAACTATTACGTACACGCTACATTTATACACTATGCTGTATTCAAAGAAAATATATAGAAGAAAAAATACTTAGACACAAATTAATAAAAATAGTAACTGAAATGAGCCAGGATTAACTGTTGTCGATAAATACGTAACATGCACATAGTTCAGTTCCTAGAAGGAATGCGCTGTTACTTGGTCGCTGTTTTGCATCGCTGCCCTCGACCCGCGCGAACGAGGGATGGATTGTGTGGAAGTGATAAAGAGAGTAGTAACTTGAGTAAGCGGTGGCATTTACAAAGTCCAGTGGCTGCGTTCCACCGCGATAAACCTATAATGTCTCACGCGCTCCTGACCTTTAGAGGATTGAATGTCTGCAGTTATCTGAAGGAATGTTCTGGTTTAAATGCACTGTTTCCCTCAGCGTGACTCGGGGTTCGGCGTACCTTCTAGATTATGGCGACTGATGTAATTTAAATGCGATGGGCCTCCAAGCTGGCAGTTTATGAGAGTCGGGAGTTCGGGTGATTGTGCGACTTAAAGCGATAGACGACGAGTCAGAAGAGCAACGAGTGGCAGCGGAAGTGAACAGCGGGAGTAAAATCTGAGACTGTGAGCATCGGTGCAGTGAAAGATGCGCCTGGTAGGCGGGATTATTGAACTGGACGCGTGAGTGTAATACGTGTCAAATGATGACAACAGACTGAACATGTGCTAATGGTGAGTGTAAGTTAATTTACTATAAAAATACATATACATTGAGAAGGACGTTAATTATAGTTAAGATAGACATTTAATATTGCGCTCACTGAGAAATAAAAATGTTATAAAGTAGAAAGATAATTAAATGTTTTAAGTAATAGTAGTTTAAATAAATTTGAAAAAAAAAAAAATCTAAATTAGTACTTTTATTTTTATCAAGACCTCTGTCCTTCAAGAACGCGGTATCTTGATAAAATAAGTTACAAAAAANAAATTAGTACTTTTATTTTTATCAAGACCTCTGTCCTTCAAGAACGCGGTATCTTGATAAAATAAGTTACAAAAAGCAATAAGTTTTTTTGCGACTGCAGCATAGTGTGGCAATGGCGTATGCCAATAATAATAGTTCACATAATTATGAGATGCCTGGTTGTAAATATTGACAGTGCGATTTGTTCCATTGTCTTTGATTTTGAGTTCAGCCACTTATCGAATTATTTATTTTAAAATTATACCAAAATAATATTCAGATTCATTAATTTTATATCCCTTACAATAAAAACCTATTAAGTTGTTATGATGATAATGGATTTTTATGAGAAATTAAATAATAACTGGAAAAGTTTTGACGTTTGGACGAAACATGTGAGGAGGCAGAGAGCCAGTGTTTAGTTGGAATTCTGCACATAGTGTACATTTGTAGAAAAACCGTTCTAATAAATGCAAACAACATATTATGTGACTTAAAAGTAGCACACACGTTGTAAGAAAATACAGATAGCCCACTGTGTTAAGCAACTATATATAGTTTATTTACTATTACATATTTAATACTTAATTAGTATTTTTAGCTTTACACTGATTTTGCGCACGCAAAAAAAGTTAGTAAACAAAGATAAAAATGGCAGTTGATAAAATTTATGCTTTAGTGGTTTTTTATGTTTTTAATTGCTACTGAACACTGATTGACGTGGTAAATACATATCACAACGAAGTAAAGTTTTCCTTATATGTTTCTGGTGAAAAGCATGGTTTTCCATGATATCGTTATTTGGTTTTTATTACACTTGTATTTAAATTATCTCTTATTTTAAGTGGCTTATTTCTTTGTATACATATATGTCGTTTTCCTTGCAAATTGTTTTAATAATATTTCGATTTTATGTACATTTATATATAAATGTTTTTTTATCGGTCGTGTTATATATTTAAGTTTGTTATATGTAATCCTTTATAATCTGGTCTTTAGAATTTAGCTGCCAAAAAATACTATTATTATAAAGTGACAGATAATTTCCATTTTTTTGGCGTTGAATAGCAAGTTACGCAAAACGCCAGTCAATATAAAAACGTTACACGTGATGTCATTTAGAACATATAAATGAAATTATTCCATTGTTTTGCATAATCACTTGTCGAAAATATGATATCATTGTTTCTGGAAAAATAATTTTAATAAAGAAAATGGTGTCNAAATTAGTACTTTTATTTTTATCAAGACCTCTGTCCTTCAAGAACGCGGTATCTTGATAAAATAAGTTACAAAAAACAATAAGTTTTTTTGCGACTGCAGCATAGTGTGGCAATGGCGTATGCCAATAATAATAGTTCACATAATTATGAGATGCCTGGTTGTAAATATTGACAGTGCGATTTGTTCCATTGCCTTTGATTTTGAGTTCAGCCACTTATCGAATTATATATTTTAAAATTATACCAAAATAATATTCAGATTCATTAATTTTATATCCCTTACAATAAAAACCTATTAAGTTGTTATGATGATAATGGATTTTTATGAGAAATTAAATAATAACTGGAAAAGTTTTGACGTTTGGACGAAACATGTGAGGAGGCAGAGAGCCAGTGTTTAGTTGGAATTCTGCACATAGTGTACATTTGTAGAAAAACCGTTCTAATAAATGCAAACAACATATTATGTGACTTAAAAGTAGCACACACGTTGTAAGAAAATACAGATAGCCCACTGTGTTAAGCAACTATATATAGTTTATTTACTATTACATATTTAATACTTAATTAGTATTTTTAGCTTTACACTGATTTTGCGCACGCAAAAAAAGTTAGTAAACAAAGATAAAAATGGCAGTTGATAAAATTTATGCTTTAGTGGTTTTTTATGTTTTTAATTGCTACTGAACACTGATTGACGTGGTAAATACATATCACAACGAAGTAAAGTTTTCCTTATATGTTTCTGGTGAAAAGCATGGTTTTCCAAGATATCGTTATTTGGTTTTTATTACACTTGTATTTAAATTATCTCTTATTTTAAGTGGCTTATTTCTTTGTATACATATCTGTCGTTTTCCTTGCAAATTGTTTTAATAATATTTCGATTTTATGTACATTTATATATAAATGTTTTTTTATCGGTCGTGTTATATATTTAAGTTTGTTATATGTAATCCTTTATAATCTGGTCTTTAGAATTTAGCTGCCAATAAATACTATTATTATAAAGTGACAGATAATTTCCATTTTTTTGGCGTTGAATAGCAAGTTACGCAAAACGCACGTCAATATAAAAACGTTACACGTGATGTCATTTAGAACATATAAATGAAATTATTCCACTGTTTTGCATAATCACTTGTCGAAAATATGATATCATTGTTTCTGGAAAAATAATTTTAATAAAGAAAATGGTGTCNTGTTTTGCATAATCACTTGTCGAAAATATGATATCATTGTTTCTGGAAAAATAATTTTAATAAAGAAAATGGTGTCATAAAACAGGAAAAAAAAGGGGGGGGGGGTGAAGTTGCAATTAATGTTCAAAACTAATATGGGTATCATGCTAAGTTAAAGCACTTTCAGAAAAATTGTGGAATTGTCAGAGATTAAAAATATGCAAAACCAATTCTATCTATCAAATAAAATAAATATAAATTATCATAATTATTTTTTTGTACACAACTTGATGTTACTTGTGACATTTTTCGGTCTAAATTATGAACACTGTTGCACTTCGGTATTTTTATTGGCATCTACCAATAAAAATAACATTATGCTATTTGGATGTGATTATAAAAATTTGTTGAAATTTAGAAATGACATATGAAAATTCTGCAAGTCGTAAACATATATTTTCACAATATTGTGACATCAGTGATATCAGGGAGGGGGAACAGAATGGCCTGCAAGTTAGGCAACCACTTGTACAATGCTATTATTCAACTCGCTTGGATATTTAAAATTATGCGATAGGATGAAGGGGGAAAATTTCCAGGTATCAAAACTATAGAACTACTCCCATACAAAACTTGCAGTGATTATTNCGATAGGATGAAGGGGGAAAATTTCCAGGTATCAAAACTATAGAACTACTCCCATACAAAACTTGCAGTGATTATTCCCAGAAATGCTTAAATCACCCTAAATTTTACACGTTATTGGAAAATAAATATACCATATAACTTTTTCTAAAATAACCCGTCATATACAAAAGGGGTTGGGTACTTTCAAGATCACAAATTAATTTTACGAATAAATATTATCTAAGATTTAAAACAAATTGGAATATTATTAAAAAATTTAATAAGTTCTGGGAACAGTTTTCATAAAAAACATAAAATACTGAGAAACAATGGAGAAATACAAATTAAAAGTTGGTTTTCTAACAATGCAATAAGAATTTAGGACAACAAACGTGCTATTTAAATAAATGACAATGACTATTTCAAAGATATGGGCAAATTTAAATGCTTATTCTTATTTCTAACGAAACTGAATTGAATTGAGACCTATTTAGCCGAAATAATTAAACATATGATTAATTTTTCAGTGCAACTTAGTATTGCGAGTATTTACTTATCGCGAACTTAATAGTAACACACATAATTTGAACGTAACTTAAAAGTGACAAAATTTGATTATGCAGTAACATGTTTAACGTTATAAGCATACGCCTGTCATAACGCTGCTACTCCCAGGACGTGTCTGCGTCGCTACAGGGTAAGGTCTCACCACAGACGCCCCTAGAGTGGACCGCTGACATCCGCCACATGTTCACCACACGAATTGCATTTAATAAAATACAACCAACATCAACTATCATCAAGGACCCCTCGCCCTCACATGGACGAGACAAGCTCTCCTCCGAAGTCACCGATCTGTCCCCGCTGGAGGCCGACAGAGAACTTCCCGAATGGTCCCGAAGTCGGATATTACAACACAGCGCGTGCAATTGAACTATGCAGGGTGAGGGTGTTTATCAAACTCCAGCGTGACGCAGGAACATTTCTGCAAGCAAGGGATGGCACAACCGAGCGAAAACTGACCAGCTANAAGCAAGGGATGGCACAACCGAGCGAAAACTGACCAGCTATGACAACTAAGCGCCGGATTCTGCAGTTATACAGACTAGCTGTCAGGAAAATCGCATCTGCAGGCGCCGCCGTGTTGCGAAACGACGACACTTCGCTGTCCCAATTGGCGAGAGGAAACATTTCATATAACTCCACAACAAATTCGTAAAGATGTTTCAACCGCGACAATACAAAGTTATTTTTGAAATTATATTTCTTTTGGCGCGTTGAGGGTAAAAGTTTAGTGGGCAACGGAAGTTGCGCGCGCACAGTGTAACGAAATTCGACAGAGAACGTGGCAGGGGCATGATCCAACACTGAAATACAGATTGTTATATTTGCCTAGTAACAGAGTTTATGAACATTATTTCTCACACTTAGGTTATTGAAGTTATACTTCTTTTGGCACGTGCCTTTCTTCGGTCATTTTATCGTTTTCCTACTTACATAAATTATTTGCATACTGTTACGAATGCGCTTTTAAAGACATTCATACGTTAAAGTGTCTAATGGGCGTAGCTCAATAACGACTCATGATTCGGTAGGGCACAACAGTATAACATGGAGTTTATTACACATAAGGATTATACAATATTTACTTACGTGACTATTGATCGGGTGAACTTTAAATGGTATACCAAGATGCTAATTAATTATATTAACTGTTATTCCTTCACGCCATTACTATTACAATCTAATTGGAAAGTCCCCACCTTGTTCATGCTGCCGGAGGCTATTTCTAGGAGGAGGTTAACGACGGTTGGACACACCCATCTTCCGTGGTCTTCTCCCTGGTCGGGTCGACGACAAGAGATCCCGCTCCCGGTGTTACGCTGGCCTATATCGGTTGCGTTGTTTAATATTTCGGCCCCGTTTGCTGGCCGGTGGAGGGGATTTCTGCAACTGTTATTCACAAGGTGCTGTTGCAATCACGCTCGTGCCCTGGTTTAATGTTTGAAGATGTGATCTGGCAGGTCGTTCAGCTAAGGCCTCATCACCCCATAACAATAGGTAATAAAAATTTTTTTTAGTCACGCCGAAGAAATATAACTTATAACGCGCGTACATAAGTACACGCACCTATGGTTTATTTTTTTCTTAAACAGCCTTGATAATATGGAATGAATCAGTTAATGCATCATAATAATCTTCCCTTGATACTTTACTTGTTTATGTATAATTAATACTAGTTTGTCTTTATGTGGTATACCTTTCATGTGTGGTATAAAGCTCGGATTTTTGCTTCCTTGTTTCCGAACTTTGGGCACGTATCAGATAGTGAGTACAGGTTACGTCATAATTACTTGCCGCAGCTGGAACGCTAACTCGCGCGCTGCAGCGGAATGCATGGTAACTTGGTATTCAGGCGAGGTTCGTCTGGTGAAGGCGGTGTTACTCGTCAGTTGAAGATGCACATTGGAATTCCTCTCTCGCGCCTAGAAACTCGCGGTTCAGACCGCAGACACGTCTTCAACTCCTCTCCACTCGCACATCCGCTCTAAGTGCGGCGGAGTGGGACTTGATAGCGAGGTAACTGCAGCAGGAGAGTTATGTTTTGATATAATTTGGAGCGCTGTGACGCCTCTACGTTTCCTGAAGGAAAAGGCACGTTGTGTGGTCACGAGGAGTGAATGAAGGTTTTAAAAGGAATTTTCTTTTCACACGTAAACGCATTAAATGAAAAATTGATTTTATTTTCTCTCGGTGTTTGTTAATGCTTTATATACAGTCATTTGGGGCTAACTTTCTGCTACAAAAGCTTTTAAACACCCAACGTTTGGCAATTTAATTTATAAAGCACACATATTTATGTGAGTGATTCTTCGAGCCCTCGTATAAAATTAAATTATGCAGGTGGCACAATGTGACTCTGGCTAGTACGAAGTTACTCTATAAATAACTGTTTCGAGAATGTGATTTTACTCAGCGCTATACTATACGCAAAAATATTTGCTGTAAAATATCCGAAGTCCCCTCATCTGGCTATAGTGGAAACGACACGCATTATTCATTCTGCGAACAGCTGAGTGTTCGTGGGCTGACTTCTTGTAGGTTGCAATAATTTATCACAAATTTTTCCATGACCACTAGAGTATTCCACCTACCTTTCCAGGAAGATTATAATGGATCTTCAATAAGAAACCCCCCTCCCCAACCACAAAATTCCTAAAATATTAATTTAACATCCAGGTTATACCCGACGGGCAAAAAATCTTTATTATTATAGGGGACCATGTACAATTTCATTATTATATATTTAAAAGTACTATCAAATTTAAAAAACAATCCCTATTATTAGGAATTAATTTGTTAATTTCAAATATATTTGTTTGCGTCTTCATTAAAACGTAAAATACAATTAAATATATATTTTAAAATAAATTTTTCCATAATTTGAATAAAATTATTAAAAATTAGTGGAATATTCTAAAACACTCACTACAACAATTAAAATATTGGTATGAAATGTTTATGGGTAAGAAAGACAGCTGTGTGTGTAAGCAGCTTTGCAGGAGACTCGATGTTGTACATCAAAATGTATCCACTCTTCACATGTATACATCAAATATGTTGACGATTTTTGCGATGGCCGGCCCACTTCAAGTTACGCACTGGGAGTGGCACATACAAGTTCCATTTACACTGGTTGTTGGCATCCAGTTTTTTGAGGAATGCGGTGGCCTTGCTGGGATTACTTTTCATGGGCATAGATGCTGTTCACTGCCGCATAGCACTTGATTAACTTTTTCCACACAACCCCATATATATTTAGTTAAAAATGTAAACTTCGTGATTGACGAGCAGCTCCAGTTCGACTCGGATCTTCTGCAGTATGGTGTTGAAGGCGAACCCTGGGATACTGCGTGTGCAGATCAACTTATATGTCGATAAGAAGAGGTCCCTAAAGTTATCAAAGACATCGGTTTTTCAGGTAAAAGGCAGAGTATTTTGCCAGTATGTCAAAGGCGAATGCCTCACACAAGGGCATAGTCTTCGTTGCTTACTTCTCAATGAATGTAGTAGCACAATATCAGAACCTCGAAACCCTCGCACGATTCACCGTGCAATGTGGTTTAAATGGTGGCATCTGATCGGAAGTGATGTGAATATACATCACAGCATTGCCCATGTACACTACTGTTTCCATACCATTCTTCTCCACATCCAGTCCGCTGTAGTGTAATAGGTATTTTGGCAGAGCCGATGTTAAAGCTGTTGGTATTACCTTGTTGTCCGCATGCACATGTATACCATAACCACATGCATTTTCTTTCCGTTACGTGTAATGCAACAGGCGTATACGTAGGAGTAGCTGGGGTCTGTTTCACGAGCCTGAACTGAGCAAGGCCCAGAAATATGCTTACAAAATAATGGACAATATTTCCACATGGTGGCAATTTTTTATTTTATTTTAGCACCAGATACTTACCATCCTTCCCTAGATACGGCGTCTAAACTCTTTATGGAACATTTTACTTGCAGTATGTCTCGTGTTCTAAACACAGCTGGCCTACAAACCGTTGACACTTGTGGATGCTCTTCAGAATTTTTTTAGATCTCTCTTGCAAATATGCATCTCTTGTGATTGTGGGCCGTTAGTTGCGATCTAGCAAATTTCGAAAACAATATTTTTTTGTAATAGTAGTATGAACTGTTCTCATTTATCAGCAGCAGAAAGTCGAAATGATCAGTCTTTTATTCCTTCTCCGTGTGTGTGGGCACAACCTTGTTATTCTGATTCAAAGGCTGAATATTGATGCTCACTACACAATCATTTTTTTTTTTTCGAAATTTTTTATTTGGCACAGTGAGGCTGGAAACTCCAGTCCAGAAAAATAAAATTTCATTTTCCGGTCAGTGTACCATCAGTATATGAGCCCAGTATGATTGGTTTCCATGGCCAAAATCACCCACATGAAACAAGTCATCACTTTTGTTTTGCAGGTTGATTACTGGATGCTCGCCTTGAGATATTCGGAGAGCTTGATGTCGGACAAGAGACAAAGATATTCCGGCTTCTTGATTCGGAGCTGTTTATGATTCTCTGCTGACAATACTCAGCCAGAGCTGTGTTCTTTACACGTTTTCCCTTTGTGGAATATCTTTTTTATACATATCTTTACAGCCTATTCAGTTACGTTTGTCTAATAAAAATGTACATTTTTGTTTTAAAGGCTCGTTTATCTGTATTATTATCAAATGGTTATGGCTTCCTGTAGTTGCACTCGAGAAAAATATAGAAATTTATTGCTTCAGGCTCTTGTTAGTCATATTCAAATGATTAATAATATTATTTGGCATGCATGTCAAATAGGAACAAATATCCTCCAAAGAACCAGCATTATTTTGGACAACGTATGTTTTAAAATTTTTCTTTACTGTACTATCTGACACAACAAACTTGTTGTAATTAACACTTCCAGAAGCTCTCACGATTATGGTTTGTACTGGTTGGTCACTCATGGCGGGTGCACAATTGATATCTTGGTGTACATGGTATTAAATACTGTATAAAATGCATTTTGGGAAGTGAAACACCTGCAGTCTCGCATGTTTTCACATGTCTCAGCAAGTATTAGCTTCATGTAAATAATCGTAACTCTTCTCGCACTTATGTGTCATCCGAACTATGGCCATAGCACCACCATATTGTTCATATCTTCGAGTACGTGCTTTAACTCAATACAAATGATGCACCACAGTAACGGCACTAGTGATGATGTATCGACCCTGCAAATAGAGATGATGCACCACAGTAACAGCCCTAGTAACGATGTATCGACCCTTCAAACAGAGATGATTCACCACAGTAACGGCACTAGTGACGATGTATCGACCCTGCAAATAGATATGATGCACCACAGTAACGGTACTAGTGACGATGTATCGACCCTGCAAATAGAGATGATGCACCACAGTAACGGCCCTAGTAACGATGTATCGACCCTTCAACATAGATGATTCACCACAGTAACGGCACTAGTGGCGATGTATCGACCGTGCAAATAGAGATGATTCACCACGGTAACGGCCGTAGTAACGATGTATCGACCCTGCAAATAGATATGATGCACCACAGTGACGGCACTAGTGACGATGTATCTACCCTGCAAATAGAGACGATGCCGTTAAAGACGTGGTCGATAGTGTGGTGAATAGTTCCTATAATGGAGAAGCCGAAGACTAATCCACAGTCGTCAACACATCCAATGGCACAGGAATGACATCACTGACCACACAGGGTGCTCAGCCAGTATCATTGGTTGAACAGTTAAATACAATGATGGGATGCCAGACATTGAAACACTGAAAAATAAAGGCTTCATCTTTATCTGCGTGGAAAATATAAACATGTTTCTATCAGTAGCAATAATATTGCATGTTGGACTAATTAAATAAATTAACTGAAGGACAACATTTTGGAAAGCAAATAAATTGTACAGAAAATGAAAATCACTATTCAGTTAGTTTAATTAAATGCTAGGTTGGCTATTTGCCATATTTTATATGGCATACACTATAATGGGTCACGTATACGACTAGATAATAGAAATTTCAGCAGGTTTGCCTTTTGGTAGGGAAGGATATGCATATAAATTCATACCATAACCAAACAGACTGAATGGTACTAAGCCAAGGCAATTGAAGAGTAATACCTGTTGCGTCAGAAGAAAATCTGAAACATTGCGCGGCCTTGAGCACCGTATACATCTGCAGAGTCCAAGATGTCTGATCAACAGCCGCTCACGAGCGAGCGATGTAGCACCATTCGAAACTATGGCACTAAATATGTTTGCGATCAATGAACTCTAGTGGGGAATGTCGGAAGCTAACGTGGCAGTTTTGCTACTGCGAGTAATTTATGAATTAGAGGAGGCGAAGGGGATGCGATGGGAGGGGTTAACAACATAAACGAAAACTTTGGTAAATTTCAGCAGTAGATTTTATATTAAGTAAAAGATGCTTGGAACACGACAAAGGCTGACGAACTGTTCCAGATGACTGAAGAGGCTTGAGTGAGCTCCGAGGTTTGCAGTTTGAATATCTACTCGAGTTTTGAGCCTTTTGGCGGTGTACGTCCTTGATTTTCTGGCTGTGAACATACCCTTACTTAGATGTTATAAAGTATGAAGCTATCCGCGAAGAAGAAGTGTGACGCACGGCCCTGAATTCGAGATCCGAAACTATAGAAAATAATTTTTCCTCAACCCTACTTAAAGTCCGGAAGTTTTTCGTAATGTTGGATGAAAGTTTATAAACGGGCTTAAAAGTAGCCAAATATGAATTAAATAACTCTAAAAATAATTAAGTTAAAAGAGGAATTGTTAGTTTGTGTCGCGACAAAAAATCGTAAAAAACTAGAAAAAAAAAATATTCAGTGGCCAATATTTAGAAGTCTAGCTCCAATAAAAAAATAATTTAAAATGCTCCGCCATGCAGACTGGATAGAAATTATACCTCGCAGAGTGGGTAGTATATTTTGATCTTACGACTACTGCTGTTCGATTCCTCGCAGACTGGGAAGTATCTTTCAGCCTAACGACTACACCTGTTCGATACCTCGTAGACTGGGTCGTATATTTCGAGCTAACAACCACCGCTGTTCGATACCTCGTAGAATGGGTAGTACCTTTCGACCTAACGACTGCTCTTGTTCGATACCTCGCAGACTCGGTAGTTAGTTTCTTTCGACCTAACGACTTCACCTTTCCGATAATACGCACGACGTAAGTAAAATAGAAACTGTGAGTGATGGAAACTCTTGTGCTCTCTCTTTAAGCCCATTACTACTAAGTATATATATTCATAGGCTGCTTATTGTTGTCTGAGCACTTTTGAAATTCCTGCTTAAGAATTCATTTTGTATCCTTTCAAAATTTGTGAAATTTACTTTGTTACGGGCCTAATGAATTTATTAAACCATTAGTCAAGAGAAAATGTGAAAATGTTCTAGATTTATAATGTGTAAAATAAAAAAATAAAAAACTCGAGTGTTTACACTGTTAACGCCACAACTGCTGGTGGGGGAATTTAGAGGGAGTGGAGTGGGGGCAAGAGTGGACAGGGGTAACTGCGCGGGCAGCCTGCCGCAGCCTGATGCCAATACAAAAACATTGGTCTCTGTATGATCAGTAACGCGTTTGCCGATGTGCGCCGAATATTTTTGCCACAGTTAGTACACAGCCGGATCGTGACTGATACCAGCTGTCGCCAGCCGGGCCGTGCCGGCGGCCCGAGCGCTGGCATCTAGGGAGGCGCGCTGCCAGCACTTGTGGCGCGCACTGTAGGTTCAACATTACAGTCGCACTACAATGCCGAGACTTGGACCTATGTTACTCAGTTCGCCTGTAACCTATAGTTTATGGTAGCGCATACTGTTAACAGCTAGTGATATTATTCATTTGTTAATTTAAGAAGTGCCTACTTTACTGTGAACAGTTTTTACTTAGTAACACTACCTGCCATTTGAGGGATGGCCGAGGACTGCCGAGTACTCCCGAGTAGAACCGAAACAAAAGATCGTACAACACTCGTTGACCCATTAAAAATACATTGCCCAAAAATGGTCCAAGGTAAACTAGTGGACCACTTTGACTTTTTAAGTTAAAATATATACTTAATAATAAAATTTGTATACACGTTGTACTAAAAAAAAAGGAGAGTTTCACAAGGTTCCGCCAAATTATAAACACAGGTTACAACTTTTAAAAAGTGTTTTACTTACTTTCGTAACATATTTTTTATTAAATATAATTTTAACAAATTAATGAACACTTTTGCTTTATTCGTTGCTTATGTTTTACACGTGGGTATGCTAATAAATTAAAAGAATTATTCTTGAAATATGAATAAAGATACAGATTTTCAATTTGGCATATCGGAGAAGTTAGTATGACACGATCACGGCCATGAACATCTAACATGGTCGCCGTACAACTGGAATGACAGAGAGTAAACACCCGGTGGACTTATTTTTCGTGCCTTACACTAGTATATTGACGAGTCGCATTAAAAAAGACATAGGGTCAAAACATGTAAAAAAAGGTACTTGTAAATACCCTCAAAATTGACTTTATTTTAAATTTTTAATATTAAGTGGTCTTAAATAGGTGCGCGCGTTAGATTAAGTTCAGTAAATAAAAACCTGATCCGAGCTCGATGAACAAAAACCCCTATTTCATAACTTTAAGGCGTCGTCCACACGGGCCATTTGTCCGTGCCAGGAGATCATACTGTTGACAACCGTCACATTCATTGGCGTCGTCAGTTATGGCTTTTGAGAGGGACACAAACGTTCTAACTGAAAACCAGTTCTTAGCACGCGCGCTGTTTAATATAGCTCACGATTTTACGAAACGTTACTTCGTGCAATAAAATCAAATTTTAATATATACTTTGAAACTTACAAAAATTATATTACAAAGATTATTTAATTATGCGGAAATTGAAGCAAAAGAGGAATATATAAGTTAATTAGAATGTAACTGTTACACACAAAAGCCATTTTGCTTCATTTTGACCAGGAGAGAAAAATTGCAACAACTTTTCGAATATCAACTCAGTCCAAGATGATGTTTTGGGTATAGTACATAAAAAGGAAATTGACATTCTTATCTAATGTGTTTTCCTTCTAAAAGATGACATGGTCACTGACATTCCAGCTTGAGCAATAAAAAACCAACTCAACAAAGATGCATACAACGCAAAGACAAGAAAATAAAAAAATTGAGGGGAATACGTTCTTCCTCCTCCCCCCACCATGCGCCCTGTCACTCATACAAACCACGCCTATGATCACGCAAACTGCTGTAAGCGCGTGATGACGTCAGCGATGGCTGTTTTCGACTCCGAAATGTTTATGTTTGAATTATAGTTGCGCCCAGAGCTATGGGATTCTAGATGCATAGAGATAAAAATTGTTGAGAGGAAGAGCATAGAAAGTGTTATGTGAAATTTCCATCCCATATTCCAAAGACCTGGATGTTGCAAAAAGTGATCGTTACCATCTACAGCATGGCCGTCGCAGCAAAAGTAAAGAGAGGATTGCATGTATTTCTTCTGCAGCCATGTTCAAACTGGAGTGAAGTTTTAGTGTGGCGCGTCTTGCCAGAATGCGCGTTCAAACGAGGCACTGAGTCGCTGCTCTTAGTAGATCCACAGTTAGCCTACTTGGTAGTTCCACTTCTTAGGTCCCTTGTTCGATCCCAGGCCACGTCGGGTGGGAAATTCTCGGACAAGAGGTTCTCATGAGGGGAATGTGGCGGGCACTGTCGCGCTGTGGGGTTTTCTCGGGGTTCCCTCCCTTCCCTCCTCCACTAAACGACACGGCGTCAACAGCCCCATCTTGTCTCACACCATCCATTCTTCTGACTGGCAGCTAGCTACGACTAGCGACATCCTTCTCACATCAATTCGCGACCCTGCCTGAGCCGGGTAACACGTGTGGAATTTTTTCAATAATTATTCCGCATTTGCGTTAAAACTCGTTCAGAAAAGTGGTGCCAAAATTTCAAAGCACGTGTTTCAGAAATCGGTTGCTGAACATGAAGCCAGGTAGTTATGACATATATAGCGGCAAGAAAGTAGTTAGGTGTTGGTGCCACGAGATCGAATACTGCGCAGATGACATCAACACTCTAACTAGTTAGTATCCGTACTCTCTCTACTCTTTAGACAACACAACATCGAGGGTGCAGCTAAATTTTCGTAACATAAATTGAACGTAATTTCTTAAGCCCTGACACTTTACTTTATGAGAAACTCACAATGGACGCAGTAAATCTTTTTGAATAGTGATATTGAAATTCACATAAAATTGTAGAATAAATCGATTATAAACCTTTATGAGTATCATCACACGCATATCTTTGCTTCAAAATATATTTGTGTATTTCAAGGATAAAAATAAATGTTACTGAGATTAGAGAATTTCGCGTATGGCAATTCGTAATTCTCGCACCTCCCCGATACTAGATAATCAAACTGCCAAATAATACGTAAATTTTCACGCATAATTTGGTTTTGAATTCTACCCGTTTGAACACAACCTAAAATAATTAGGTACGGCAGAGTGAAATAATATAAATATACAGTGATTTTAGGCGTGCCTCGGTCGCATTACACGATATCGCTTTTAAGCGAAAAATACTTTGTCCACCTCTGCCCGGGTCACGTTGCTACAAAAAATTTTAATACCTCGAAAATTGCGGGTATGTTAAGTTTTGTTCCCTCAACAAATACATAAATTCTAGTCAATGTAACCCTACATGCTCCTATGAAATTTGATTCTCCTTCAAAGCGATTGTTTTGTTTTAAAGCTACATTGTAAATGTGCGCCTGAAATCATTGAACATGTAAAATCCTATCCTCCCGCTCGACTGGCCTCAGCCCTCAGTGCTTACAGAAGGGCTGGCTGATGACTCGCTCGTTCCATAACGAGGGCCTTCGCTCATATGAGAAACAAAATAGCCGCTGAGGATCCCACTGAATGAAATAAAATTTCCGAGCGAGCCGAGTTAGGCGTTGCGGTTTATTGTTACTACGCAGTTGGCTTGGGCGGGGGTGGATGGTAACAGGAAGGCTTGTTGAAACGGCCAGTTAAATTCGGTATAACGGAAGCCCGCTGCGCCGTATTATAATTACCATCCCCCGAGGCTGGCGAGGGGTGCATGCTTGTTTCATCCCTCATTGTCTGGCGCGCGCAAGGGGTTAGTTGGGGTGGCTCACCCTTCCCCAACTCCTCCTTCGTTTGGGTGAATGGGGGGTGTATCTGCGCTTTACTTCCCCCCCCC
>NQII01004571.1:108303-146802 GCA_002778355.1 Clitarchus hookeri
AGATCCCAGAGAAAACTCACCAAACAGCGGCATCGTCCGGCACGTTTCTTAACGTGCAAAAATCTGGGAATCGGCCTGCCGGTAATCGAACCCGAATCACATTTTTCCAAGCCGAGAGCTCTACCCGCCGTCTCATCCGCTGCCTCTTAATGTTTAAAATCGAGACAGGAACGTCAGTTCGTTGCGAACTGGAGAACTGGATATTGTGTAAGGCGAACGTAGGCGCCATTAGCCGCGTGCTACAGGCGGGGCGGGCGGATACGAGTAGCGCAGTGAGGGCACATGTTCTCGACACCGAAGTGCCGCGGTTTTGTCACCTAGGCTGCTCCCCCTGTGCCTGATCCGTAACGGTATAAACAGGAGACATCTTTCTGAGCAGTTGATTAGAGGAGTGCGATCAGGACTTCCCATAACATTCAGGCTTTGCATATTGCCACAACAGACTGCATTCAGAGAAAATATGCTTTTAAATTACACACCAGGCTGTAAGGTGCGCACTCCCCACCAGACTTGGACATAGTCCATGACCATGATAGATTTGAGCGCTGTCAGTGCTCTAATTGACAGTAGTTGAGGACACAGGACGAGACAACATGCTGCAGTCGGCGACGGCACGTGGGACGAGGCAGGCTTCTGCCCGACCTGCTGATCTAGAGGCGTGTGCCTGCTAGGGCGTGAGAGCGAACACAGCTACTCTCTCCTTACTTGCACTCCTCCTTAGGAACGTGTTGTGTACCGGGCAGAATTATTGAAGTACTTCTGTACGTTATAGCTTAGGACATGCTCGGTGCGATCTGGTAAATCAGATCGGGGCTACGCTCGGTGCGGCCTGATGGACAGGTAGGATCTACGGATTTGGTCAATTTCGGTAAGCGCTGGTCGTGTCTGTGTTGAGAGGGCGTGATCCCTCTTCCCCGCCTACTGGGAGGCCGGGGTGCGGAATGGTCGTAATGGCTTAGAGCACCCCGTTAACAAATAAAAGCATGGCTTCGGCTGTGTTATATATATATATATATATATGTACGTTATAGGTACTTTAAGAATTGTTGCTTGTAAGTGTAATAGCTAAGCAAAAGAATTAGCAAGATCATCCCATGGTCAGTAACGACAACGTCCCTTCCTCACCTTGTCAATTAAAATACATCATTAATAGAACGGAGCAATAGTTATACATGGAGAAATTCTGGTCATCCCTCAACATCGCTTTTATACTTTAATTAATGGATTTTATAACAGTAGTACTGGTCTGCCCGCGCAATGGCTCTGACAGTACGCGTAAGCGACTGTGGTGCTGTCTGTCTACAAGAACACGAAGAATTGTTGTAACGTCTTCGTTGCTTCTAGCTACAACATTCTTTATTTAGAATATTTGCATTTTGCGTTCCTGTGGAGGCATTAGATAATTGCCCGCCACGTTATGGCCGTCTACATTCGTTCGGCCTCAGCATTGTTCGTTCTCGAAACCATGAAGCATAATAAAATACGGAGACGTTCCTCATTTTATTACTTCCTGAGCTCACGTCTGTTTTTCGTCTTTACGGATCGCGGTCTCGTCTGCTTGCTGTGCATTGCCGTGAATGAAATCACGCTTGTGACAGTTATGCTGGTCCAGTGGAGTGCTGCTGGAGTTCTTTAGCAGTGAGAAACTTCTCGACTAATTGCACAAAAAGGAAGAGACAAACCTTTAGTGGGATGGAGAAAACTTAACTCGTACATCTGACAGAGGGACTGTAGAATTGACCCTAGAACTAATTTCAGCACTTTCACTCGTAAATTTGAGTAACCGTGGGGGGGGGGGGACCTCTAAAAATAAAATATGTTAGGGAAATGGTTAACGAACTCTTTTTTTGGGTGACTGGAACTACGCCACGGAAATTTCTCGTACTGTGGTTAAGGATACCTATTATTGAAGTGGACACGTAGCACTTGTGGTTTGTAAGAATTTGCCATCAATTAAACTGCTCTGACTTACTGTGTACTTCTCACTACTGCGGTGTACCAATCCCTATGTGCCCCACAATAAAATCAACATTAACATAGTGGGTCACCATACAATTAGTAAAACAATGCTTGTTTAATAGTTCAATTTGATGGTAACACTTCGACACTGAAAAAGCAAGGGACTTGTTCGAATTGTCATTTATTTACTGTCAATTAACGTTAACCATATTATGTATTATTATGGGGTTACTTAGCAGACATAATAAACTTAAAGGATGAGGTTTCTTCGCTATGAATTGACCTGTCTACTGGATATGGCAAGCACATAACTTGTTTGATGATTACATTTATCATTCGTCAAGGAACTGTAGAACTATGACAAGTCTGTGTTGTTACTAGAATTTAAACCAATTAACTATCTGTATGCCGTTTACTGGAATAAATATATGTACTTTTGAATAACCGGCTATGAAGCATTTCTCTATTTTAAAACCATCTTAGCGACTTTGAATGTTCTGCTTATTTTTGTTGCTATTAGAACTAGTGCGTTTACTCTCGGAGAAAATATTACTGTGTCGTATTTTTCTGTAGCAGTCCTACACTTACAATTTGTAGTTGAGAGTATAAAATACGTCATTCGCTAGGAACATTTGTGGTAAATTGAGAAAATAGTATTGCATTTGCATGCCGCAGTTTCAACTGTTCTATTTTAACGGAATAAACTAAATAAATCTTGAACTTCAGCATGCTAAGAAATAAGAATACATTCCCATCACCAATAAAAGTGTAATGTGCTAATTTTTTAACACACGCATTAAACTACTTTTTTCCATAACACAAAACAAGGCATTAATTATTTTAAAAACGAACATATGCAACGAAATGTTAAATCAAAAGTGTAAGAATTGCCACTCTCCGAAAGAAGATGTTTTATTCCTGGAAGAGCTAGTTTCAAGCAGTTGCAAAAGTTTGCAACAATTTTTCAGGCAAAGTAGGTTGCATGGTTGTTGGAACACGTCCATCTACACACTGTAACGTAAATATCAGATCATTGTTACGAAACATACAGCTACTTTCGGTCTCGCAAGTAATCCCACCCGAAATAACACGACTACTGAAGACAATGACATGCAACTAATTAACAAGCGAAAGCAAACCGATTATAACTATTCTCCTATCTATTACGCAGTGCACGGACAACATACGGCTTTCAGGAAAATGATAGTAGTTTTGCATTTCCCATCATTGCATGTCGTATTTGTAGTAGTTATTAGGGGAAATATTGCACCAGCTAGGGAAACTTTCTACCAAGTGCCTTATTAAAATATTCAAATGGAAGTTCTAAGATTACTCCATATTACAACATTCTTTATAAAAAAAATTAAATTTTTGTTCTATACATTAAGGCGTGGACTGTGTAGCCCCTCTCTAAAAGAGAATCTGTGGTACAAAGTTACCTTTAATGGTAGATAGTTACTCAAAATGACCGCAACAGGAGGAAATCATAGTAAACAATATAACTTAAGGTCAGTTCATGATGAGTTTCATGTACACGCAAGAGACGTCGGCATAGAGCATGTTGAATGTACTCGATCACTCACACACGAATATAAATTAAATATATGTTAGTGAAATAGTAATGTATTATAAAATAACGTTTCACTTCATTTTATTTGAATGCTTATTATGCCAGTACCTACTGCACGTTAGTTGTCAATAATAAAGCACATAATTTTATAAAAAAAACTATTTTAAAATTCAGTCAATTATCGTATATAATTTCGACATGTTTTTTTAATCAGTAAAGGCAAATGCAAACCTAGGTTTTCTTTTAAAAATAAGATGTTCTATTAAATGCAATAAATTAAATTTTATTCCTATTTTATTCTTCAGTTATATTGGCTGAAGGTTTAACTTATGCGACACGTAATAAAATATTGCAATTTCCTACACATGTACACATTGATGATGTTTCTACACATGTACGCGATGAACTTGACCCGTTTCGTAATAATACCTTCTCTCATTCTGATAAGTATACGTTCATTACATACACGTTGTAATCGTAAAGCGACCTTTACTGGTACTGTAGGTAGCGTGCAGTTGTTTTGCGAACTGACACCAGCAATAAAGGAGTCGGCATTCCACGCGAGGAGAATATGCGAGTTTCTAGACCTGACGTACTACGGTAGTGCTGTCGGCTTCAAGAGGGAGAAAGTTCTACTTCAGCCCTTCTTGCGCCGAGTCCGTCTGCTAACAGCCAACCGCGGCGAGCGATGAAAAAAAAGTGTGCTCGATATATTCATACCCTTTCCCCGTCCCCCCATCCTTCGTACCCTCGGCAGGCAGTGTTTGTAATTAGAGCATTAATTAGGGATTATGCGGGGAGAAGGATTGTCGGGCCTACCGGACTGTGATAACGCAGGGGGTTGGTGGGGGAGGGGGCCCTTCTACCCTGTGCAGCCCCCAGCGGCAATCCCTCCGGAACTCGCCCATTAATAACACGCGTGATGATTGGTTTAATAAATACGCCCTAGCGGCGCGTCTGCGTCTACGGTTAGCACGTTCTTTCGGTCCTGCAGCCGCGTGTCTCTCGGCATCTACCGCTGCTCAGGTTCTGTGTCCACCGCAGACAAGGTTAGTTAAACTCAGGTTGGGGACGAAACAACTCTCCTTATAATGGGAGTTGTAAAGGGAATATTTCCGCGCTTAATGCACTGCTGTTACACATAATCACTTTTAAGCCGGAGGTGACAGGAGAAACCTCTATGTGTAGTATGAACTGCCCGACTGACTGGCACACTCATAAACACAGCCTAAACCGCTGGATGAAATGGTATACAAATTTAGGAATTGTTTCACCTTGGGCTGCGGACACCCCCAAAGAAAGGTCTTTCCAAATTACACTTCTAAGAAGGTTAATGCCTGGTCAGGCCACTCCGGATTTTCACAAGTGGGAATCGTCCGGACGTTGCCGTTGGTCGGCAAGTTTTCTCGGGGATTTCCCGTTTCTCCCGCCCTTGCATTCCGGCGCTGCTCCATTCTCACCTCATTTCACCCTCGTAGTCTCTCAAGACCTCGCTGTTAAGAGCCACCCAAATCTCTCAACTCAGCACAACTCTCCGGAGATGAGAAAGGGGTAAATTGTGTTTTCGAGGACTCCGCATTATACCATTAACCCGACGAGATATCGTTGTGCAGTTAGATTCTAAAAATAGCCTATAAACATCCGTATAGAGTGACTTCAGATTTTTTTAAAAACTCAATACCAAAAATAGGTGGAAAGGGGTAAAAAATATGATTTCGAGGTCTCCTTAATAGCGCATGAACGCGATAAATCATCCCTTTTCGCTTTCTTCAAAAGGCTACCAATAAATGCCTAAAAATTAATTTCAGTAATTTTTACATTCAACGGTAGAGAGGGCGAAAAAGGGTGAGATGTGTTATAGAGGACCGCATAATATTCCCAGTAACTCAATAAAATACCGTTATGATATTCGCTTTAAAAGTTGGTTATATAAATACCTAAAATCTCATTTCAGTATTTTTACTAACTCCAATCCCTAAGAAGGTGCAAAAGTATATAATGTCTTTTTGATGATAAATTTCCTATATTACATCATTTCCATATCTGTAACCTTCGATCAAACACGTTTTGGGATAACTTATCAGAAGAAAAAAAGTATGTATGGAACTGAGGCCTGAGTCTTACGGAGAAAAGAAGTTTCATTTCCTTTATAGTCGCAGAAAAAAGTCAGAACTTTGTATTATCAATATCGCGCAATGCTATTTTCCTTATGAGGTTGTACATACGTATATAAATCATATTTTTTACAGTGGTTAAAAATTGTATACGTCTTTATCGAGCCAGAGTGAATTGGGTTATATAGTACCGATTCCAACTAACAGATTTTGTGGTCTAACATTTAATTTGTCTCTTGGAAACAGAACTGCCAGAACTGAAAACATACTAATCGCTTAGAGTACTGTCAAATCACATGTTATAAAATACTAATGGTTAAGCCTTTTTTATATTTTCTTTGCCAACAAAACTGAGGGTTTATTCACTACATCATTTAAAGGAACTTAAATATATTCCAGTCGCATTACAACTATAAATGCTCAGAAGACAAAACTTAATTTATATAATCTATAATCTCTAGTCATGAAGTCAATCGACAAATAGTTAAACCAAATGGTCGTGGAATATGTTACGAGGGTAGAGCAAAATTAACAATATAATAAATAATTAGCATAGTTGGTTAAGTCGTTCGAAGGTGTAGAAATGGAGTGGAAATATGTGGATAGAGTTGTAAAAATGGACGATGCAATCTATTACCGTGTGGAGTTCATCAACGGCGTCTAATCTCCTGGCCTCGGAATTTCTTCAGCCACGGTGTTTACCCAACCACCACATCGACAGCGAAGAAAAGTGAAGAAGCAGTGCAAGTCGAAACCAATACAGCAACCTCGGAGAGAGGCATAACATCTGCAGGATTGGTGTTGCGCAGCCAGCAATGAGGAACGGGGTCTCAATTAAGCCCGCCCCTTACGATGGCCAGACTTCTTGGCAGGAGTACCAACACCAGTTTGAAATAGTCGCCACCCCGAATGGCTTGCAAGCCGAGCAGCGGGCTTACTACCTCGTTGCTGTACTGAGAGGCCCCGCGCTCTGAGCATACTACAATCTCTGCCACAGCGACATCAACTGGGGTACCCTACACTGATGTCGGCCTTGGAACGATGTTTNCTGCTGTACTGAGAGGCCCCGCGCACTGAGCATACTACAATCTCTGCCACAGCGACATCAACTGGGGTACCCTACACTGATGTCGGCCTTAGAACGATGTTTTGGCGACCAATATTTATGACATGCCCACCATGCCCAACTGCGAAGCCGCAACCAGCGAGTAGGAGAGCCACTGCAGGAGCTATGGCAAGACATTGTGCAGCCTCCCACCTATCTCTGGAAGGGTGCGTCACCATTAATGTTACCGCCAAAACTCTGCAATAGAACCAGCCTCTAAGTGAAGGCTTGGAAAATAAATGCAATCGAGACCATAGTCTTCACTGGATGTACACGCAGGGAACTAAGTTTCATAATACGCATACCATTAGTTTTTATCCGAGTAGCCGTTCGTACTGAAGAGACTGCAACTCTCCTAATTGACGTGTTTGACTTTGACTACGAGTGTCGTCCAGAGATATAGCCACCTGTGGCAGGGAGAGATTTGTGCGAGTGCTGCTTTGCACGTGGCTATCTCTACGTGGCCTGCTCCAGAGTAAGTTGGCCTAGCAACTTGATCATCCTAGCACCTCACGGCATGACCACTCACATGGTGTAAATAGAGGTCCTCCGACAAAGGAAGGCAGTAGTTGCTTCGTGCAATACACGCGGGTTAACCCGCGTACAGAAAGCTAGTTCTCTATATTTGTGTGTTCAAGTTCACGTTTGGCTCAAATTGTTATGTACATTTGCCCATGCCAACATATTCATGATTAACATTTGAATGTTACTTTTATTCACGCCTTCCAATGCTGTTTACAAGAGTAAAAAGCAAAAATACAATAATGTTTGGCATTGAGCTTTAATACAGATGTTTATTTTAAAGAAGTAAGTTTATGTTTAAGATAAACATGTATATAGTTGCCATCAAAAGGAATGTTTAGATTCAGTTGCCACATTTAAATAAATTAAACGTGTAGGCCAACAATTCCCTAAATCCGGTTTTATAAAAGAATATTAAAAAACATGTGATCATATTTCATTAAATGCTCACTCCAGTTCGAAGAACAAACTTTCTTATTTACGTAAGTTCTAGCAAAAAAAACAAAAAAACATAACGGAATATTAAAAATGGAATTATATTTATTTGTTGAAAATTACAAGTAAATATTCTATCCCATTTGTTCAGGCCGAAATAAAAAAAAGGAGAGAATCCGGTACACATGCGACATTATTGCTTTCTGGCGGCAAAAATGTTCAGTTGCCAAACTATTGGCGTTGAGCTTCCCAACCTGAGTATAACAGACCTTAGCCACGGAGGTACCCTAAACTACTGATGAGGTATGATGATTCTTTGTCCTCTGCGCAAGTACCCAACATTCATCTAGCCCAAACCAACACAACTGTCAGTCACATGGTCAACTCTGATAAGTAAATTTGTTTATATATTAATTTTCAAAATACACGCATTTTTAAATGATTGAATTATTTTGTCAATTTGAATTTAATACCACTGCATTCAACATTGGTTAGAGGAATTATACGAATATATCAAAGCAATTGCATAATAAACAGTGAGAGAAAAGNCCACTGCATTCAACATTGGTTAGAGGAATTATACGAATATATCAAAGCAATTGCATAATAAACAGTGAGAGAAAAGCAGTTCAATGTTGGGACACGTTCTCCTGTGGCCGCCGTCGGCGACGGTTCGGATTTTCGAACCTCAGCGTTGGGGTCGCGACGTCACTGTGCGCCGTTTGACGTTTTAGCGAGTTTAATGGACTTCCGATTGACGGTTTTTTTTTCGAATTCTGAGGATTTTCTGCCCCGTTTAATCACGTTTTTCGTTGTTTTTGACGTTCACTGTATTCGAAATTTAAATCTTTGCTGGCTGTACGGGTTAGCTCCCACGGCCAAGTGCTTCTGCATGATTTAAGTGATGATGTGGAGACAGGTTGTGCGCAGCCAGCGAGATCGTTCTACCCCATGACTTAGTGACTCTACGGGAGGTGCCACTGTTGAGTTGGCGAGGCCGTTCATAGACTGAATATGAGGTGGACCGATGATCATCTTCTGCGCATTTACCCAACGTTGACTCACACATCACGAGTACAGTTGTCAAAGTTACACGGTCAGCACTGGTAAACTTGCTTGTTTTAATTAGAATTATCAAACACTCGCCCTTTTATACGAATAAAATACTTTGAATAACTCTTATTTATTCTAGTGGCATTGAAACTAGGCTAGAGGAGGGGTACATACATCGCAGAGCACTTACTTACACAAACAATGTTATTACCTCAAATCCTATCCACGTTGTTTTTGGCAATGATATTGACGGAAAACAGTACAATGTTGGCTGCGCAGCTCGAATAAGCACTTTACCTCACTTTCTGTCTACGTGTGGAGTGAATTGTAAATCACATAGCGCGAATATATGGTAGTGTTCGCTTGCCTGTAGCGCAGTACCCATGCTTGTGTCGCAGCAATTAAGAGCTGTTTCGCCGTTAGGAGTGCCCAAAGTACGAGGCTCCCACTAAGATTAAACAAATATTTATATAAATAACTACTTCATGATGTTAGTACCGTAAGGGTTGATAACGTTTCCAGATTTTCCGTACGGGACACAACTGACCACTCGACACATGAACCCAATGAAATATTCAAGGATAATTGTTATAAAACAGAACACCTTTAAATACTGTATCCAATGTGCAAAATACAGTATTATACGTAAGTAATAATTTTATCTGAACATATACCAGACAGACATATTAGTTGCAACTGCAGCTACAATTAAGTGTTATTGGAATTTTCCGATTAAATCGGCTTTAAAACATACTGCTTCAACGCACACTGGAAGAAAATAAAAAATAATGCGCACGTCTCGACAAGCTCTACTTCCAAGAAAGGCACTTGTTGACGAATGTCACTTGTCGCCGTCAGCTGTTAATATCGGTGGACGTTGGGTTAGAGCAACAGAGCAGACGTGCCTGTGACCGTGGAACTGGTAGATTACTAGTACCGGGCTAGTAAATATTCAGTGTATTTTAGAAGCTTGAGATGCATAACGTAAGACGTCCCGTCCTATATGTCCATACGGAATAATCATTTCAGCGTCAGGATAACGGAGATCGCGTACAGCACAGAGCAGTTGGCAACCCTGATGTTAGTAAACAACATGTCATGGAAAATGTAATGTATAACTACATTATAATCAAGCTGTAAACTATATTTTATTTGTGAAAGCTCCGGTTGGCAGTCAAACCAGAACTAGAAGAATGCCACGACACTCTCAAAACACGTGACTGGCAGTTCTAATGGCAGTTGGTGAGTTAATGTTGAGGAAATTCACCGGATACGAAAACTAGTCTACACCAGTTTAATTTGGTCTGTCGTAACAGAAGGGACGCGGTTGCCTAGCGATGGCGATCGTCTCTCTCCCAGGTGGCACGGGTTCGATTACCGGAGGCGCCACTCACGGTTTTCTCACGTAAGAATCATGCTGTTCGATCAGGGATCGGTAATTTTTTTCCCCCCGGCGCTGCTCCATTCTCACCTCGCTTCACCCTTATCGGCTCCCAAGACCTCGTTGTTAAGAGCAGGTTCAAACCTCTACCTTGTATGGCAAATCACTAAAAATCACATCTGACCTAGCAAATTATTTTCAGTTGTTGATATAAAAAAATCTCGCGTACTCTTAACGATGGTGCTGAACAACTTTTACTAATTTTCTGTCACTTTTATTTTAAAAATTTCAATTTTAGAATGCATGTCACACTGCTACTGGGTCATTTGCACTTATGTTTATTACAAACGCCACCGCTCTTAAACCAACCAGTTTCACCGAGGCTACAGAGGAACTGGGCATAAAAAGATGAAATGGTGGTGCAGTCTGTTTGATCTCGGCCTACTAAACAGAAGACAGCTGACGCAATATTCGCGGCGTGTGTTGAGCTCCAGTGTATTGGAAAACACTGTTATGATTAAAAGTCTAATTTTTTCCTCTAAACTCACATCAACTACATTTCGCGTTTCGGTCATCTACTGGTGAAATGGACATCCTTTACATACTAGGAAGTAATACTGTCCAGCAATATTGCGACGTAGTTCACACACTCAGCTCGTTTCGCCTCTGGATAGTTATATCGTCTGTACTGAGGCGGTATTGCTGCGTGAATCACGCTGAACAAACCCTGCGAGCTGCCGGCTACAAATCATCGCAGTGACATTCATTCACCGCAGTGACACGGATGCAGTGCTGAGTCATTCTGATGACACGTGTTAGCAGAGCTTATTGATTAAACACTCCCCCTTCCTCTGGGCAAAGTTTCTTCCTAGCAAATTTATTTTCACACATGTCAATCAATTTCATAAGTTAAAATTTAGTATGTCACAGTACCACCAAAATTAAACATACAACATTTGGGATGTTCAGCTAATAATCCTTCGTTGTAAGCATATCCCGTTTCGCTTTTCTTGCGACGTTGAGATGGGAAGGAAACCTGCCTTCAAAATAAATTGATAGAAAATTACATTATAACGGAATAGTTTATTCACTAACTCACAAAGCATATATCTTAAATGCTGGACTGATCATTATACTACTACAACTTTCCAGCTCCTCCAGCAAATTTTCCACGTTCGCTTAGGAACAGAAAATTAAGAATAAATGAAACCTCTCAAATAAAATAAATAATTATTCGACGCTATAAAATCACCACAGCATTTGATTTACAGCGTACCTAAGAATTGGTAAATAAAACCTCTCTCTCTCTCAGCAAGTAGCTGTTGCTGTTTTATTATTTTTAGATCTCCATTCCATAAGAACTCGGATACGTCCTTGACGACTTGTAATCGTAACGTGTATCAACACACGGGGCATTCGAAAGTCAAAGTAAAACCGCCAGTTAAAACGGACAGATCTTGACATAACTCGCTACTGGCTCATCGCAAAATGTTAAACACTACTCAGAGTTATCACAAAATTTTTGTAGGTTTCCTATATTGAAATTTTAGTATAAAACCAACCATTTAATATAAATTACCATAGCTGATCGACAAATTACTTGTTCACACACAGTTACCCGAAACACACAAATGAGCACTTCGACAGATATAGTAATATAAAAAAATACAAGACAATGAAAATAAATATTTGGTGGAGAGAAGAATCGCATATGTTGAGACAACGAATTCGGGACTTGTACACCTTTTCACAATTTTTCAAAGTCTCTGGGCATAGCCAGATTTTTGATTTTTTTTAAAATAAGGTCTTAAGTAAAAAATAATACTGATAATAAATTTACAATTTGTTTATAACAAACACACAACACAAAATAATAAAATCTTAATATTTTGACGTTATACACCATCACTTTATATTTTAATTTAATATTTAAACAGTCGTCCGTCAACTTATGGAAATTAAAACAATGGATTCTCCATAAACAGTTTATCAAATCTAATTGGACAATTTTTAAAATTATACATTTTATGTCATAGTTCCAGTATTGACAATTAAGTTTGTATTTATTTTTCTATTTAGTTCCACCTTATTTCAATTAGGATATCACCAGTGCTTCCTGTCTAGATCATTCTGGAGCGCACCAAATTCCCCCGTGCAAGTAGCCCTCCACACGTCGTGAACCTCGCCCTCCGCAGCCCTCGCGCACTCTCGTTCGTCGTCGCAGCACACACACACATGTCCACCGCTGTCTCTCACACCCACGTTCGCCGCTGGTCCTTTGTCTTTGAAGTCCCTCGATACCCCGATATTCGCTAGACACTTGCCGCACTCACTTCTAATGGAAATCACAGACTTATAACCGTCTGGCTGTGGCGGTGTTTATATGGCAGGTTCCCTGACCCATAGCCTCCTTCACATGTCAGTTTGCGCAGAAGGAAGTAATGACCAGAAGGTTCTTGCGCATGCTGTCAAGTAGTAGATCTCTCCGGCTAGGTCAGGGAGAGAAGCAGCGACGGCAGTCCAGATCAGCTGTCAATCATTCCCCCAGCCAATGGCCTGGTGACAAAGCGGAGGCTGTGTCCACCTGGGGAGTGATGAGTCGTGGTGAGTCACCTCCACCGTGCACTGGCCTCGCGTAACACAGGTATTACAACAGGATGCCTGGTGCGAGGATCGCGTGTAGCCTAATAATAATTTAGCTAACAATTATCTAGACGAGAGTGAAATAACAAATAATTCCACAGACAACGTACCAAATTTGCTCCTATTTAGTTGTTGAATATTTTAAATGTTCATAAATTCAATTACGTGAAGATATTTTACTTTCTTAGTCTGTTATAAAACTTTACGAAAAAATTCAATTTCAATAAATATTTTAATTAAATTACTGTTATGAATTCGGCAGAATTATTAAAGTCAATAGTTTCACAGGAAAACAAAATAAATATACTGTGAACTTCTGGGGTGTCACTGGGTATCCTGAAACAGATGCAAACAAAATTTTATAAAAACCTGGCTGCACAATCAAAATTATTTTCAATGCATCTTAAAACTTTGTTAACAAAACCATTGATATATCACTCCACTTATGACATGTTTGGTTGGTTTCTGACTAACTGATATATTACAAGTGGTTAATAATTTACTTCCGTTCACGTCAACGTACTCTCTGTTATGTTAAAATAAAATTTCACTTATATCTTATCTATAAAAGACTCTTATTTTTAAATTAACATACAGTAAATGAAAAGGTTTTTTTCAACCAAAAATGTGTGTTTGGCGGAACCAAATTAATTGTTTGTGTAGGGCAATGGAATACTACGTTGAAGAAACGAAATTCTATTCTTGTTTGTATTTGGTTCCCCCAAATAAAGATTTGTTTGGTGCAACCAAAGATTTATTTTGCTCTGCGTACATTAAACAGTTTCACTTGATATAACAAAAAAATTAAGTTCAACCGATATTCGAACCTAGACCTACGCCCTAGGAATATCAGCTAACGTGAATACCAGTTGGAGTGAAATGTTTTTAAATATGTACATTTCGAATACTGGACAAGGTACATAAATCAATATTTCAAATTAAGCTTCCTTTTAAACTTGTTATATTAGTGTTTTTAAACCATTTTTAAAAATCAATAAATGCACTAACAAACACTGTAACTATACATAATATACAATATCTCGAGCTTTATTCTCGAACGAAGGCAATCGAATGAGTGCCCAAACTATATTCAATTAAATATTTCATAGAAAGTTTAAATTCTTTTGGCCCAACACGGAGGTTTTGTTCATTCAAGCGTGTATTTTTGTTTTATGAACATAACTATAGTAATTTAATTTCAAGTGTTGTTTAATCAGCAAAATATTTTGTTGGGTTTACTAAATATATATTTTGGCCCTATACAAAGAAATTTTATTTTGGCTGACACAAACATTTATTTCAGTGTAAACTAAAAACGGAGCGAAAATTTTTATGTTAAGAAAAGCTAGTAAAAAATTGCAAGATCCTATTCATTTATGTTGTTTACATAATTCGTTAGAAAAGCAATGTTGTTATGATATATATATATGAATATAATTATTGATTTATTAATTTTATCCGACAGTAGATTCAGCGCACATATGTGAGTTGGTTTCAACTTGACGCTTTCTTCCAGATTGTTTACAGTTTGTTTACACATAGGGTAAATATGCACAGTCAGTAGCCCGAAACTTGTAACTTCAGCATGACTTCAGAAAACTTGGAAGTTACTATGTCAGCCCCAAAGACGCGACGCGAGTAGGCTTCAGCTTCAGTCATGTTTCATCACAAACATTCACTAGTTCAAAGCGCTTTGGGACATAGTTATTTAATTCACTCACACACACTCCTTAGCACTCAACTGGCATCCCGGTTCCAGCTAACTGCCTCGGAGTTTTTTTATTAACAGTGAAAATCGCCTCATAAGACAGACGCGCGCGCGTCCTCTTAGATGCAGAACCAAGATGTCTTGTCATATCAGTTTGAGAACTCACTTCCGCTAAGCCAGATTACATTGTTTAGTTGTCCACAAAGATACTGCTGCCTGGCGTTTGTCCTATCTTCGGCAAATCTCGTATGGAACATATCCAACAGCAAATAGGGGCGTATATAACTGCTCTGATTTCCAGCCACAATCACATGAACAACAAATGAATTGTAGATACAATTATTATAACGTTGGTGAACTGAGAATAGTTAGTATATTAAATATAAAAATTAATTTAAAAATGCCTCCAGTTTGTTATATACCAAGTGTTATGAAGTGAACTATACCTATCTGAATTAGAGTGATTAAATTAACCAAAATATTAATATATACACGGAAAACCATGACTAATAATTACAACATGTCAAATAAATATTTTTAACTGATTTTACTTCATAAGGAAAAATGCTAGTAATTAGAACACTTTGCCATCCGTGTTTCAAAATTTAATCCTTTCTTCTCGGCATAATTGATATTGTGTTTTATGATATTTCAGTCATAGAGAGGAAATGTTTGTTCACTCTAAATTTACATTAAAATAGTGGTTATAGCGCATAGCCGTGGTAATCGATGTTTTTATAACTGTGAAAGAACGCCAAATCAGACGTCTATCCGACAATACTTAATTTTTAATTTTAGGATTTCTGTCGTATAAATATATATATCTCGCATTGTTTTAAATGCCACAATATTCTCTGTTTTGGCCCATACATCCACCAGGGACTTAGAGACTTCCAAGTTTATTTTTAATTACCCGTGGTGGATTGAATTAACTTCGATTCCTTTTGGAAAAACCGGACTTAATCTTAATACCGAAATTACATTGACTTTTTTTTTACTATAATAAATTTCGGAATCATTTGCGACAGTAGTCAAGTATTATTGTAGAGCCATAAAAAAAATTATTAGGTTTTCGCGTAGCGGAAATTAATGGCTGCAGATGGCTGCGCGTGCATTGGTGGTGTTAGCTGGGATCGAACCCAGTGACATATTTATGTATTTAATTTATTTCGGGGAATCCCCATGTCCTCGTGCCACATGACAAAGAGGGGGGGGGGCAAGCCCAGAGCCCCCTCCCCTCACAAAACAGGCCCCTCACCAACTCAATGACTCATAGCACACTGCCGCGGGAGGGCTTACTGAACAGGGCTTTGCGTCAGTTTTATGGCGTTTTGTAATCTCCGGCGCTAGAAGACGTTCCTTACTATAAATAAAACTCTCTCGTCGCTGATGGGAAGAGAAACATAGAGCGGCTTCATGAAGCTCGCAGCCCAAGTTGTGTTCGCGCGGACTGAAGAACTGCGTTGAAAAAAAAGTTAACTACCCAGCGTGTTTCACTGCTGCAGTTCGCTCAGCAGCACTTGAAAATAAAGTAGTCATTTCTCAGAGAGAGAGACTAAGTTCCTTCCCACGTGCAATTTGGATGCTGCCAGTTCAAAGTTTTCTCAAAACGACGTTGAGAAGCGGAGTTTGGTTCTTCCCCAAGCTCCAGAATTCCCAAGCTAGCGCCTGCATATTTCGTCAGTGAGTATCTGCTCTGAACGTAGACACGAAGACTCAACAGTACTTCTTCGTGTTTTACGAGTTAAGTTCACGACTCTGCTCAACAAACAACACTACGTAATCGAACGTACCCGGACATACACTGTAAAATGAAGTACAAGTTTAGGCCGCTCATCACCGGGAGCACTGACAGTAGCCTATATCTGTGAAGCGTTCGCTTGTTAGTGGCACACGTGCCACGAACCACGCCCGACTGCCTGCAGATACATTCGTGCTCGAGGCTCGTGCAGAAGCGCAGGAGCGATAAGGACTACACTGACACGTGCATCTAGTTTGTTAATGCCGCTAAGCGCAAGGCTCTGAACCCGACGTGCAATGTATTCGTTTGGGACTTTAAGCGGTGACCGATTTTATTTGTGGGAAGTATAGAGCTAAGTTCGGTAGAAGCTCCTATTGCTGATTCACTCGTGTACGGTAGAATGTTTCATGGCGGAGCAGTCTGTGAACCTCGTTTTCACGACGGCGAAGGACTCCAATTATTAACCGCTTGTAATATATAAGTTAGTCAGAAACCAACCAAACATGTCATAAGTGGAGAGATATATCAAAGGTTTTGTTAAGAAAGTTTGAAGATGCGTTGAAAATAATTTTGATTGAGCAGCCAGGTTTTTATCAATTTTGTTTGCGGCTGTTTCAGGATACCCAGTGACACCCCAAAAGATCGCGAAAGAACGGGACAAACGACTGACGAGAATAATTAAACGTGACAGACGTGCAACCCTTTCTCAAATTGGCGCAGATTGGATTTGTGGACTGCCCTGCACGATTCATGGTGTGAATTGCCTCCTGCATACCTTCAGACATTAGTCTAGTCCATGCCACGTCGTCTTGCGGCACTTATGCGTGATCGATGACCTTGGAGGGGGGGAAGGGGGGAGGGTCTACACGATATTAGGTAGGTGTACCAGGTTTTTGGTTCTTCAGTGTATATATATAAAATAAAAATAAAAAAACCTTTAATAAATAAAAATTGAAATAAAGAAACTATATTACAACGCAATAAATAAAATTAATGAAACTGAAATTCTTAAAAAAAATTTTTTTACAAACTTTTATATATATATAACAATTTTGCGTCCTATTTCAGACAATTATTCATATTTAAAAGACACTTCAAAATTGCAGACGAACCCCGTTTGTCCGTCTTAATGCCACCTCGTTATACGTACGGCTGTATTTTACGGATATTCGTCGTTCGGACTAAAATGTAAATTAGGGAAATGAACTGGCTAAACAAAGTTTGTTGTGCAAAATGTCGTTCAGACAAAACGACTCGGGAAATAAAACTCGAGGCAAAGTGCCGCAATCGCAACTGTGCCTCAGAGAGTGCGAGACAGACTCAGTGTATACAGCAAGAGTGAACGTGAGCAGTATCACACGGGCTCATTAAGGCTGTTCATCAAACTACAATTATTTTGTATATTTTAGCATATTACGTACTTTCTCGCTGTGATATTAAATAACTGTCAGCTCAAAATAAATACCCGTGTTTTTAGAATTACCATAAAGAGTTTTTAGATAATTAGTTATGCGGTTAACTCGTATTTCAATTTTAGCTATTGATATAAAATTAAAAATCTAAATAACCACAGGGCGAACCCTTACCGTAGTCAAGTTCCGGATTTCAAAAATAAAACAAAACGACTCTTCTGTGAATTCGATAAAAAATATCGCTGAAAATAAACTTTGTGTTACTATTAGAAACTTCTAGGAATCAAGTTTTTAAGCTAATTCTCATATAATTAGGGGAAAAAACATTACGAATATTATTTTTCTAACGATTTTGTATTTATATTAAGTAATCAATACGATATCACGAAAGAGTAAAATATGCTCAGATTCTAGAAACATTTTTCTTGGTTTTGAAGATTGTTGACTGGGTGCAAGAAGCCGCGGTGGTGCAGTGGATAGACAATTCACCTACCCCCAAGAGGAACTGGGTTCGATTCCATGCGGGGTCGCCCCGGGATTTTTACAAGTGGGAATTGTGCCGGATGATGCCTCTGGTCGGCGGGTTTTCTCTGGGATCTCCCGTTTCTCCCAGCCCTTGCATTCCGGCACAGCTCCATACCCACCTCGCTTTACCCTCGTTGGCTCTCAAGAACTCGATGTTAAGAGCCGCCCAAACCTCCTCACTCACTCACCGGGTGCAGTGTAGTGAGCGGACGGCGAGGGAAAGGTCAGTTGATGAGAATCTTGATGTCGTATGTACACCTCTCTGCTCGGCAAGACCTTGTCCATCAAGGATCAGAGTGAATGTGTGGAGCCTTCTTCCCCCCGTCGTAGATGTTACAAGGCCGCCGTTCCTGTCTTGTGGCCACACTTGCCGCTGGAGGATGAGCATAACTATTGGTCCTAGGTTACGAGATATGGATAACTTCGTGAAGGAAATAGAGATGAGAGTTTATGCTGTTTGTGCCCGTCATATATTCTTCCGCCGCGGGTACACAAAAACCTTTCCAACGATCCTGTTTCGGGTACCAGTTTGCAATCACGTGGCTCGTGACATTATAACGGGAAAATCGCTTTTGACAAAAACCTTCGTTAACCAAATGTAAATAAAGCAAAAAAAAAAAAAATGTAGACACAAATGTAAAATATATACTCTAGTTAGACGTTGATGTTAAAACTACCTTACCTTATTCATTCCCAACGTTATTTTATGTACTACTTATAGTAGATAGTTCAAATATCAGAAGAGATAGAAATTATTTGAACCCACCTTGAAACCAGCTACAGCCGTTTTTGTGTAAAGAGTTGGAAGGTTTTATCACTATTTGCCGTTGGCGAACAGCTGTCTATGAATACGTTTTGTCTAGAAACATTGTTTACGGAAGTAATAGTTTTAGACTCTGGGAGATATTTCTCAGCAGACACTCTTGATAAAAAAAAAATATAAATATGAAATGTTAAGCTTCAAAATGAGTGCATTGCACTGTTAAGCCAGCGGAGGTGTTGCAACTTAACCTGTCGCACTGCCCTCGCGGTGACTGTTTTGTGAGACACGGCCTGTCGAATGCTGAACCAGTAGCAGATATTCAGCTATAGAGTGGTTTAGTTCTGTGTGGGCGAGCCGAACAGGTGAACAGCAATGACTGTAGCAGCAGCCGGTTAATAAATGTAATCTCCTTGAGTAAATAGAGTATAGTGAAGTGTAGCATGATGCCGTTTTATAACGCGAAACAATGTGGTCTTGACATATAACGTTCCGCTGAATGTCTGGCGTCAAGTGGCGTGTAAACTATTTACTGCAATTCTGCTAACGTTTCTGGTCTGGGTCTCTGTCGGGAAAATACTAGCGAGTTTGAACTTCCTTCTCTCGTGATGTTAATCCAGAAAGTTCAACTGAAGGAAGTACTGATTTATGAAGCCCCGAAAACCTTCAAGGGGGAAGTTTAAATCGTGCAGTTTTATTGCTCGAATATTATCGCTTATTANTACTGCAATTCTGCTAACGTTTCTGGTCTGGGTCTCTGTCGGGAAAATACTAGCGAGTTTGAACTTCCTTCTCTCGTGATGTTAATCCAGAAAGTTCAACTGAAGGAAGTACTAATTTATGAAGCCCCGAAAACCTTCAAGGGGGAAGTTTAAATCGTGCAGTTTTATTGCTCGAATATTATCGCTTATTAATTTTCTCTTCGAGGTTCAGGCAAGACGCCATACTCCCCTTCGTTGCCCGGAGCTAATGGTCCATAATTCCGGCCGAGGTCAGACTTATAATCCCAGGCCAGGAGTCATATTCATCTTTGGGGAGAGGGTGGGAAGAGTGGTGGATGAAAATACCGCGCGAGGTTTGTGCTGCGAACACAAGCAACGCTCATGCTGGAAAAGTTAAAGACATAAATTATCATAATTGCGGATAACTTTTCACTGTAATTTCTCCACGATTATCCGTAAAATAGCAACAATTTGTTGTTTGCTATGTAATGTTTTTACTAAATATTTTATTTTATGAGGTATTTTTTCCTTTCTTAGGTTGCGAACTCGCATAAAATGAGACAAATTCTTCTGAACATTATTACTTTCTATTTAAGAAAATATAAAGGAAATTTTTTCCTCTGAAATACGTTAACAAATGTACAGAATTTTTTAATATAAAATTTTGTTTACATGTGAAATTTGTACATCTAACAAAAGCGTTTCGTCAATTCAAATGCATATTTTAAGTTACTAATGAATTGGTTCAACTTAAAAGACTATTCAGATAACAAAATATTTTTAATGCGGGATAAGAAATATTTTTCTCCGAATAAACTTGTATTTTGATGGCTGAAACAAACGTTTATTATAATGTAATAATTTAATGGTTAATATGCAAAAAAGATTTGAATATGGAATAAAGGGAATTGGTAAGCATCGTGACAACCTAGGGAAAAAGGTCCACTGCAGAATAGCCAAGCATTAAAAAAATATTTACCCTTGAAAAAAGTTGCCACACATTGCTAAATACGGCTTGTGTTACCCGTAAACACGTGCCCGATGTTATAAAAATCCACTAGACTTTCTAGTTGCTGCAGGAAAATTCGATTCCGTAAAAATAAAAAATGAACAGAATATCTTTGTGTCAATTCGGCAGTATTACTCGTCTCCAAAATCGGAAACTACAGGTAGAGTGTAGTTTGTTTAAAGAGAGATTAGATGGCTGCGTTGTCGTGCCAGTCCATGCTCTCGCAGATTGCACGAGAGAAAAAGAAGTCATATTTAATCAATTAGTAATTAGAGATAATATGTAGGTACTTAACATTTATTACAATCTTAGCTCTGTCAATGCTTGGCATACCACTCTACATACTGTTGAAGTTAACACTGACAGTATTGTTACATGCACACCGGAGGGGCGTATCTGAGTTCGTAAGGGATGGAGGTCTAAATAAGAATAAAAAAACCAAAATCAGTAATTATGTTTATTCTCAAAGCTACAAACAGTTATATACCAGTCTGAGCGTCCTATTAACTTTAACATTCTTATTGGGCGCAATATTTACGTAATTAGCATCTCCATTTCAATTAAAGTATTTATCACAGTCTTGCTAATGTCCCATAAGTGCTCCAATTATTTCCACACGTTTGGTTAAAACTGTCTATTTCCATTGTCCCTAATGTCTTTTCACTCACGCATCCAGTCCACAGTCCCGCAGATCTGTCCCACTCTTCACGCACACAAGATCTCCGACGCAATCTCGCAGATCGCTGCAGTCGACTTTCGCCGCTGCGTTATCGCCTAACTGTATGTAATTCGATGGCATAACCAGGGATTTCAGCACCCTATTCTGTCGGTCTGCCAAACAGCAAGTACCTGTGGGGAGGCGTAGCTCTCTACCAAACAGCATCCTGATGGTGTTTTCCTTGTAGACTCGTAAACTGCAGAGCGGAAAGCAAGAAGAGACAATGACACCTTTGTATGCCAGTGCTTTTCGTTGTCTGCCACAAAGATCGACAGGTGCTGCTCAAGAGCGCGGTTAAGCCTCTCGACCATTCCATCCAACTGAGGGTGTAAGGCTCTAGTCGTAGTCTTTATCATCCCCAGAATTTTTTTACTTCCTGGAATACCGCAGCTTCAAATTTTCTTCCTTGATGACAATGGAGTTCTAGTGGGATCCCAAACCTCGAGAATACATGTTCTATGAGTGCCTCAGACACAGTAAATGCTCCCTGTTTCAGGAGGGGAATGACCTCAGGCCACTTAGTAAAATAATCTTGAACCACCAGTAGTTACTGATAACCTGTCTCTGTGACAGGCAAAGGACCCAGAATGTCTACTGCCATCCTTTCTAAGGGGGCTCTAAAATTGTATTTCTGGAGGTGACCTTGACCTCTGGTCCTTGGGCCCTTCCTCGCAGCGCAGAAGACGCACAATCAGCACCACTTCTCAACGCCCTCCCGACAATGCAGCCATGTTTCTAACACCAAAATGCCCACTCGCTACTGAATTATGCAATTTTTTTTAAGAATTCTGGATACCTGCATTCTTGAAGGACCAACTGTATACGTGTGTGTTTTCCATTAATACTTTCCCAGTTTCTGTTATGTACAACATTCATATAATGTTGCATGTCGTTTCCCGGTGTTTTCTTCGCGTGGGAAGACCCCCGAGAGCTGGAGGTCAAGTTTGTAACGTTAGAAGAAGCGAGCGTCATATCATTAAGGACGCCGCCGCACACGCCGATAAACTTATCGCAGCTCGCGCCTGGCTGACACTGAGAAGCTCATATTTCTCCATTTATCACGCAGAGAAGGTCGTTGTTATTACCATTACATTTCCCAGAACACCTTGGATTTTCGAGAACGTTCTAAATGGCACCTACCTCACGTATAAATAACACACGCCGGGCTCTGAAAGGGGAGTGATTAAGAGCCGAGGGCTTGGCTCCTCGTCAGACTTTAAGCGTTGGGCGATTCCGGAGCGGCGAGGGACGATTGCAGTGATCTGCGAGAGTGCGTCGGCGAGCTTGTGTGCAGTGAAGACTGGGACTGATCTGCGGGACTGAGGACTGGATGCGTGTGTGAAAATATATGAGGAACGATGGAAATAAACAGTTTTAACTAATTGTGTGGAAATAATTGGAGCAGTTTAAGGGACAATATAGAGTAAGGACTGTGATAAAGAGTTTAATTGAAATTGTGTTAGTAATTAAATATTCCGCTCAATAATAATAATAAGATTTAATAGAACGCTCAGACTGGTAAATAACAGATGTTTGACTGTTTGTATCATTGCGAATAAATATAATTATTCAATTTAATAAAACTGGTGTCAGAAGTGGGATGGTGACAATTATTACATAATATGTTATACATAAAGTTAGGCTATAAACTAGTAGTTAGTGTTTTTCAAACAAATTAATAAATTGGAATAACTGTTTCTGAAAATAATTAAGAGTTATCTTTACAACCATCACTGTGAATGTTAACAAGAAAAATGTATACAGAACTGGAAGCACTGCAAGCATTAATTGAAGGACTAAGTAGCCAGCTGGTTAGTGTGAAATGGATTTAATTTTAAATATCAAAATTAGTTCTGTAATTGCAACTGTTAATAGTGTAAATCAGAATGTAGAATGGAAAATGGACTCTGTAAATTAAAATGTAGACAAGAAAACAGATCACGTAGATGAGAAAATAGAAGGCATTAGCGAGTTAGCGAATACAATAATTGACTGTGTGGATAAGAAAATTTACAGTGTAAATGAAATAGAGGGAATTTTAAATGAAAGGATGGACACAGTAAATTAACTGGTGAACTGGGTAAACACAAGAATGGACAGCATCGAGGATAAAATGAAACATAAGAACACTGCAGTGCAGAAGCAAGTCCTGGAATTACTTCATCAGCGGAGATCCATTGCCACCACATAGTCAGCCGAGAAAAGTGGGGAAGTCGTGCAAGAAGTGACCAACACAGCAACCTCGGAAGATAGTCAGCCGCTCTGCAAGCATTGGTGTCGCGCAACTAGGAGCGCGCAAGTGGGTCTCAATTAAACCTGCCCCTTATGATGGCCATACTTCATGGCGGGAATACCAACACCAGTTTAAAACAGTCACTACCCTTAATGGCTGGACAACGGAATGATGGACTTACTACCACGCCGCAGTACTGAGAGACTCCGCACTGAGCATACTACTATCAATTGGAGAACCCCACAATGGTGTTCGCCTTGGAGCTACATTTCGGTGACCGGTACCTGCTCAACCGCGAAGCCGTACCCAACGACCAGGGGTGTCACTCCAGGAGCTATGGAAAGACATTGTGCGCTCTACCACATATCTCTGGAGGGGTGTCCTGAAGAGGTGTGCGACATCATCACAGTCGGATTTTTCATTGATGCCATCGCCAATGCAGAGGTACGACATGCGGTGCGTTTGGCTGCACCCCACAACATGCAGGACGCCCTGGCTCGAGCACTGGAGGTGGAGTCAGGAAGACAGGTAGACGCAACCCGACGTCCCATATGGACAGTGACGCTGAACGAAGATGACGACGACATCAAGACGTTTCTGAAGGAGATGCAGACGGCCATAAGGGCATCATCGGTCCATCCTACATAGTTTAGCTGCCCCACTCCCCTAATCTCGTAACGGCCGGAGTGTGGGTCATGTGGACAGCCGGGGAACCTGAGAGCCTACCGCCTACAACAGCATACAGCAGAAGCAACAGCGAGAAAAGATGACGCGAGAGACAGGTGAGAATACAGCACATTCGGAAAACTTTTAAACACTGATCTTAGAGGGCGAAGGTCGGTGACTGCTGGAGGAAAGGCCCCAATTTTCTAACATGTATGGTCGGTAAAACAGGATTCGGATGCAAAACTTGTGGAGGGGAGCCTGAATAATGTTCATAGCCAGATGGTCTTCGACACTGGGGCGAACATAAAAGTAGTAAGAACAAATATCCTTGAGACTCCCCCCTCCAACCCCCAAAACAACGCCCGACGCGCTCACTATCGGGGGATCGACTGACGACAGCATAGAACGGTGCTATTTGACTACAGTAACAGGTGAGACCGCACCAGTTAACTGTAAGAGGAAAGTGATCTTGAAGCTTGATGACCTTAGCATAGAGCACGATGTTTACATAGCAGAAATAGAGGATGAATATATTTTGGGGCTTGATGTACTACGTAGACTAGGGTGCTGTATCGATACTCAACTTGGTGTTCTAAAAGGGAGGCAGTACAGAGTTGGCGGTATCAACACAGTATGATTTGTCCTCCCCAATTAGCAGCCCAGTATTATGTGGTCAAACCACTGTGCTGCCACTTCTAGAGAAATTGGCATTCCAGGCAGATGTCAAGGAAAGTTTGTTAGAGGTTTGGTTCTAATTGAGCCAGCAGGGAAGATTGGTGTTCTGTCAGGTAAAGTCCTTGTAACAAGGAATTTTGTCTATTATAATTCTCACAGTTATCCAGTTATAATGATAAAATGTCCGATAGTGCCATTTGTCTTGAGGAGGAGGCCGTGATAAGTGTTTGCGAGCAGGTCACACAGATACTTCCAAATGTTCCAGAATATGCTAGAGTAAAATAAATAGAATGTCGTTTACCAGGTACACTGGAGGAACCGATTGTAATAACAAAAGAAAATCTTAACTGGCGATGGGAGAATGCTGTCTATGAATTATTGCAGGAAAATAGGGATGCCTTCTCGTGTGGATCAAATGACCCTGGACGGACTAACGTGACCTGCCACCACATTGATACAGGAGATGCAAGGCTCATAAAAAAGCAACCAAGACAACTGCCACTAGCTTCGCATGAGGCAGTTGAGGGAATTCTGAAGGAAATGAAGGATATAGATTCCATACAACATTCATGTAGTCCATGGTCATCCCTTATACTTCTTGTTAATAAGAAAGATGGTTCTCTGAAGTGTTGCGTAGATTGTCGCCAGCTTATTAACATGATCAAGAAGGACTCTCATACACTTCAAGGATTGGTGACACATTAAACAGCTTAGCAGGTTAACAATGGTTTTCTACTTTGGTCATGAACAGTGTGTACCGGGGGGGCGAGTTTGCTCTAGACAACCAAGAGAAGACTGCATTTTGTATCCAAGGGAAAGGAACCTGGCATTCCAAGTTTTGTATTTTGGGATATGTAATACCCCTGCCACTTTCGGCTGCCTGATGGAAAACATTTTGCCTTTAGATATCTGTAAGGTTTACCTACATGACAATGTTGTGTCAAGAAGGACATTCGAAGAGCACTTATAAGAGTTAGAGTGTCTATTTCAGAAATTGGCCGCTGCCAACTTGAAACTGGTTCCAAAGAAGTGTCACCCATTCCAATGAAAATTAAATTCTTGGGGCATGTAGTGTCAGCCAATGGAATCTATATGGACCCTGAGAAGTCCAAAGCAATAAGAAATTGGCCGATACCAACCGACGAAACTGCAGTGAGGAGTTTTCTGTGATTAAGTGCCAATTATTGTTGATTTGTACCCGGGTTCGCCACGATCGCCAAAACACTACATGAATTGACTGAGGAGAAGAAGAACATTTCATTGGACTACTGAGTGTGAAAATGCTTATCATAAGGTAAAACAAATTCTGATATCTCCCAGTCCTGAGTTTCCCGAAAAGTGAGTGCATGTTTATTTTAGGCACTGGTGATAGTGATGTAGGCATTGGAGCTGTGTTATTACAGGTTCAAGATGGGAAGGAAATATTACTAAAATACCTCAGTTATGTGTTGCATAAGCCTGAGAGAAATTATTATGTTACATACTGGCAGCTTTTGGCCATGGTGAAAGCCATGTCACACTTCCACCCCTGCCTTTATAGTAGGCATTATATTCTTAGAAACGACCATGCTTCATTTCGCTTGCTACTAAATTTGAAGAAACCCGAAGATCAAAAAGCCCATTGGATACAGCATCTTCACGAATATGACTTTGAAATACAGCACAGATCTCGATGCCTTCAGAGCAATGCGTATGCACTTCCTAGGATGTCAAGTGAGCCATTTTGTCGTCATTGCGAACATCAGGAAGTTAGGAGTGGTGAATCGCTGAAGGTATGGAGGAAAATTATTCAAGGTTCTTTATCTTGTAATGAGACACCTATTTGGAGTGATGAGGGTATTAGGAAAGACAAGCTGAGTGATCCCACTTTGAAGCCTTTATTAAAGTGGACAGAATCTGACTGTCGGCTAAAATGGGAAGAAATATATAGCTTGAGCGCAGCAGTCAAAGCATACTGGACACAATGGAATTACCCCATACTATTGAATGGCGTAATTTACAGAAACTGGGAAAGCAAAGATGGAAAACACACACGTTTACAGTTGGTCTTTCCAGAATGCAGTGTTCCAGAATTCTTAAAAGAACTTCATCATATGGCAGCGAGTGGGCACTTTGATGTCAAGACCCTCGACAGAGTTAGAATGAAATTCTACTGGTTTCACTGTACGGAAAATGTTGACAATTGGTTCTGATTATGCGGCACTTGTACTGGCAGTAGATGTTCTAGGTCCTTTACCTGTCACAGAGAGAGGTAATCGTTATCTACTGGTGGCTCAAAATTATTTTACTAAGTGGCCTGAGGTCATTCTCCTCCTGAACTAGGATGCACGCACTGTTTTTGAAGTACTCATAGGACATGTCTTTTCGATGTTTGTGGTCCCATTAGAACTCCATTCTTATCACAGAAGAAACTTTGAAGCCTCCAGTAGGTCTTCCAAGAGGTGATTAAAATTCTGGGGATGAAAAAGTGTAGGACTACAGCATTACATCTTATGTCGGATGGAATGAGCCGGAGGCTTAACCGAACTCTTGAGCAGTACCTGTCGATCTTTGTGGCAGGCAAACAAAAGGGCTGGGATTAAATGGTGTCATTGTTTCTTCTTGCTTACCACTCATAAGTTCATGAGTCCACAAGGGTGCGGTTTGGAAGAGAGCTACGCCTCCCCAGTGAACTGCTGTTTGGCAGACTGACAGAAGAGGAAGCTGTAGCCCCTGATCATGCGAGCGAATCATGTAACAGACATGGTGGCATTCATAATTTGCTCGACATCATCTCAGAATAAATAGGGACAGGATGAAGATGCGGTATGATAGGAGAATGTTGAGGTATTTCAAGAAGGACAACTGATGTGGATGTACAACCCCTAAAGTCGAAAAGGCCTGGAGCTACAAATATCTTGGGAAGGCACCTAAAGGATTCTGAATAAGATCAATGTTGTGGTCTTTCGGATTTGTCGTTAAGGCTTTCGGGCGAAGCCAAAGGTTGTCCACATCGACCAACTTGCACTCTACGAAGGTTCGGATATTGCAGTGTCTGTTCGGGACGAACAGACGTGGGGAGGGGGCAGCGTGGCATGCCGTTGCCTGGTGTTTCCTTCGCGTGGTAAGACGAGTTGTAGGTCAAGTTTGTAACAGTAAAACGAAGCGAGCGGCCTATCATTAAGGAAGCCACTGCACACGCCGATAAACTTATCGCAGCTCGCACCTCGATGACCCTGAGAAACTCATATATCTCCATTTATCACGCGGAAAAGTCGTCGTCATCACCATTACCTTTCCCAGAACAACTTAGATTGCCAAGAACGTTCTAGACGGCACGTTACCTCAAGTATAAGTACCACGTGTGGGCCTCTGAGGAGGGAGTGATTAAGAGCTTAGAGTTTGGCTTCTCGTTAGATCTTAAGTGACAGTTGGGCGACTCCGGGAGCGGCGAGGGACGACTGCAGCGATATGCGAGAGTGCGTCGCGTCGGCGAGTTTTTTGCAGTGAAGGGTGGGGCTGATCTGCGGGACAGTGGACTGGATGCGTGTGGGAAAAGATATCCGGGACGATGGAAATAGATAGTTCTATCTAAACGTGTGGAAATAATTGGAGGTGTTTAAGGGACATTAGAAAGAGTGAATACTGCGATAAATAATTTATTTGATTTTGACATAGTTACTAAATATTGCGTTGAATAAGAATAATTAGAGTTAATAGGACACCCAGGCTGGTAAATGTAAGATGGTTGACTGTTTGTAGCATTGAAAATAATTACAATTTTTGAATTTAGTAATTTTATTTTTATTAAGACCTCCAACCCTCATGTGTCATTCTTATTGATTACACAAAAATTTATAAGTGCTATGATTATTAAACATTTTGCATTACCTTGCAAAGTTTCATTCCTAGGAACAATGGAAAAACTAGCTTACAGGAGGAAAACAGCAAGAAATTATGCTCTACGAACTTGTTCGCCAATTCTACGAAATCAGTTTTATAAGCTTTTTTGGAATCGTATGTCGTATATTACCCCCACCACCTTGCATACATTTATTGTAGCTTCCCTACATTTAGTGAGGAAATAAGTCTTATTTTAGATGCAGTTCACATACTTTCCCTAATTGCAGCCTGATTTGTGATTAAAACTTCCTATAAAGTTATGAAAATCTACTGAAGATTTTTTACAGAAACTTCATGATGTTTCATAATTCTTATTTATAAAGTTTGTGATACAACGCTTACATATTAAGCTAGTACAACAATGTTATTGTGCTTTTTGCAACATTACTGTAGTTTTAGTTTATGCAGTTGCTATTTCTTCACATCTAAAGTAAGTTTAACATTTTTTTTTCAATGTACGAGTGTCCGTACGGTGTAGCGGTCAGACTACTCGCTTCCCACCTAGGCCAGACGGTTTCGGTTCCCACGGGGTCACTCCAAGATTTTCGCATGTGGGAATCTTGCCGGAATATGCTGCTGGTCGGCGGGTTTCCTCGAGAACCTCCCATTTCCCCCGCCCTTGCATTCCGGCGCGGCTCTATTCTCACCTCACTTTACCCCCATCGGCTCTTAAGACCTCTATGTTAAGAGCCACCCAAATGTTTTCACTTTTCCACTCACTATATGGTGTAATATGAGTAGTAAAGGAGCTTAGCAAACCTCTCATTACCAAATAATGTATTTGAAGGTTCGCTGTACGGACTTTCGTCACTGAGCATGATATTTAAATTTGTTGACGGTGTATTTATATCACTTAGTTCATGCTCGTTGAATGCACGTACGAAAAGTAAGAACTGTAATATTAACGTTATTTAATTTCTCAGGTTTGTCCCAGTGTCAGGTGATTGATACACGCGCACAGTGACCAGGTGCACGGCAATGCTGATGTCACATATGATGCACTGTTACCACACGGGCAGGTATGTAGCTTTCAAAAGTACTCAATTGATCGCGAGCATAACTCACGGAAATTTCTTAGACACTGAGAGTTGTTAACATATCCTAAAATACTTCCTGCCGACGACAGGTGACAAGAAAATGCATCGGCGATGCTACACGCCCCACTACCTGTTGCTGAGTGTCGAACGTCATGCTGAACTACCATTCATGTGCCATAACGTTCTACTTGATGAAATAACTAAATATTTTTTATTACAGGACGTTTACATTTTACGAATGCCTTCGGATTTAGTCACCAAATACTATTCACGAGTTTTCTGGTAAATGTGACACGGCAAGAATCCATTCATAATTTTAGAATAATGCTGCACTAATTGCGTTACAATTTCTTCACCAAAGTTCGGGATCTGCGCGTATTCTACAGTGCGATGTATAGTCCATTCACGGTTACTTCCAACTTTTCTAAAGCCCTGCTAAAATTCTACTTCCAGGATATTCTTCTGTGGCACGCAAACAAAGCTTAACCGAGTACAGAAAATTACACCTGACGGAAAACGCACCGCGCCGTATTCGCGCGTAGTTAGTGTGATAATATTTTTAGTAAGAGTTTTTTCTTACTAATCAGTACGAACAGACCTATTTCCTCCCTGTTGTTATTCACATTAATTATAAATAAAGTACTGTATTTGAGTGGTAAAATATAATTAAAATAGCAATTTAACGTAAAGTTCAAGATTTTTTAAGACAGGTATAAAACGCTTGTAATACATTACACATTTAGGAAACAACCAAACACGTGATACATAGGGTGACTTTTCAAAGGTTTCATTCAAAACGTGTGAAGTAACCGCGAATATATTATATATTGCCAGAGATGTATTGTTATAGTTTCACTCTATAACTTATATAAACTAGAAGCCAGTTACAACATGCCATGTGAATCCGATTCTTAAGAGCGCGTAGATGCAGTGAGAGACTAGGAGTTCACTGACCTGCCGCGCGGAGCGCTCACAGTGTAGTGAGGCGGCCTGGAAGGAGGGGGCGTGGCCAGGCGGTGGAGGATGGCCAGACGCGAGAGAGAGAGAGAGGGGGAAGTGGAGTAGTGGGAAAGGATCTCTTCTGACACACATCGGGCGCCGCACGCCCGGCCTTCGCTCATGCGCAATGAAATGGTTTTAATGAAATTCCTCTGTGGAGGCGACCCTCTTTGATGGCGCGCCCCGACTCTGAAGGGGTGGATGATAGTAAACACTTGCCCTGGCTCTCCACATTCTGGTATTGTTTCAAACCTACCCTCCACTGTTCCTTTCATCCCCTCGCCTTTGTTCAGACACCACCTCTATCTCTATCTCTCTCTCATTGCCCTCCACCTTAACTGAACCGACCAGGTCAGCCATACCATGATCAAAACGGAACTACAAGTAGCATCGACTCATCTGCTGCTTTTAATTTTTTTCGGCTACGTTGCAAAGCAAAGCTAAAATGAAATAGAGCGAGACAAATGAGAAATTTCCGGCAAATACCCTCTCATTGAAAATTAAAAAAAGTAATTCTTACTTTGTGACACATTACATTAAGAGAATGCTTTATTGCTGAAAACTATTCGTGCGAAATATTTCCAGAAAAATATCCATTGAATAAGCAATTTCGCTTTGGAAATCAAACGACTGAGTCTGCAGTTTCAGTTTTGCGAAAAAAAACTCCTCTCCCAGGCAGCTATTCCTGCTTAACCACTCGGGACAGCTCCAGCGAGCAATTAATAAATATTTCACGTAGGTCGAGGCGGGAAGAGGGCGGGAGAAAAGTGGGTGGTAAATGAGCAGCGATCGTATAGCCGAGAAGATAATTGAGTTGGCGAACTGCAGGGAAGCCCGAACGCAAAAGCAGCAATTCAAAACTTCTCCAGTGCGGCGTATACAGTAATTTTGCGAGCGGCAAATTATGTTCCATCAAGTCTTGTTCGGTTCGACTAAAATTACGGCCGTTTCGCATTTTCCTCGCATTACGAGCGTTCCTAGAAAGCAACAGGGTAATTATGCTTCACTGAACAGCTTGCCGCTTTGCCGATGAATATGGAGGAGTACGATCGTGCAGTAACGGCCTGGCGCACTTCCCGAAGATCGCAAGTTCGCTTCTGACCGACTGTACAAGTGATGGATTTACTCAAGTCGTTTTTCCAGCCTTTTCTCAGCAAAATTCTGGTTAATTTATTAAGTATTGTTGTACGTGCGTGGGAATACTCAGGCTAGTGAAGGATGGAGATCTTAATCAAATGAAATAACTATAATCTGTATGCTGTGTCTTAATCTTTTTAAATCAAACCTTTGAAAAAATTCCCAATGTAAGACGTTTTTGGTTATTTCTTAAATATGCCATGTATCACAAGCGTTTTAAACTTCTGTTGTCATGAAAGTATCATATTTTACATGATATCGTAATTTCATTTATATGTACTTAACATAAAAATTAAAATATTTCGTTCATGATTGATAATAATAAATTTTGAGAGAAAATAGGCTTATTAATAATGCCTAGTAAGAAATAGTTATGAAGTAAAATGTTATTAAATTGAGGAATAAAGCGTGGTACTACCACTAACTGTTTTAAAGACCTGAGTGAAAATAGTAAGCAATTACTCAAAATCATATTGTGGCACTCACTTAAATAATAAATCTATTTCTAATCGGAAAATAAATGTGTGCTACTAAGTGAGAGAGCTTCAGTCGTGACAGTCCCGCATGTTGTCCTCCCACATCTGCTCTGCTAAGTTTCATGGGACAAAATGTTGAAGTATCTTTAATCTCAGCGACGGAAAGTGAAGAACTGCAGAAGATATATCACTTCGGGAGGAAGAATTAACGAAGGATGCAGATCGTGTCTTCCTTCCCGGGTTGCCTTAAGGCGCTTGCCTGTGTGGCCATGAAACTGCGTTGTTTGATTTTCTAAGCATCCTTTTCTTTAAAGAAGCACTACGCATGTTTCCAGTGCACTGAAACATAGAAAGAACATGAACTCCAAGCCACGGCAGATGAGTACTTTCATGACATCGTGCGCACTAGAAACATTAATTAGGATCACACCAAAACAGCAAGACCGCCATGCCTCAAAATGCAACAACGAAATTTGCGAACTTTGATGGAAACCTAAACTGAGGTTTGAGACAGACTTTCCACGGATAACATGATAGGGTCACCACTTGAAATACCATAGCATGTCAGTTCCATGCAATGCGTGTAGGGACAATGGGTATGCTTGACGCTCACGCCATCCTCGCCCTTACTACTACCTCCCTTCTCTGCTCCAGGTAGCTCGTCAACTGACGCAAGTGAGTGCGGGCGATCTTGCGACACGCTGTATAGCGTCTCGTCGGCTTCTCCCCATTAGCCGCACATGACTAAAATTCTTCTGCCGGCGAGTCGTTCCCACTCAAGTGGCTCGGAAGGTCTTTATAGGTTATTTTCCACCCCCTTCTCGTCTCCCCTCTCCTTACTAACCACTCGTACACCATTTTCTCCGCGGAATCATCTCTCGCGAGCCTCACTACTTATTTATGTTTTTTTTTCTCCTTTCCCGGCTTTGTCGCCAGTGCGTGTGTGTGCTGCCCGCAGTTCCACCGTCGCGCATGACTGATCTCGAAAAGGAAGGAAGGAAGGAAGGAAGGAAGAAAGCAGCTCTTCCTTACACCGCTCACGCCCTCGCGGCCCCCAAATCGTCTTCTAGTGGGCGCCACGGCGGCCTCGGGCGGCGGCGACAAAAACCGAAAGACAGATTCACGTCGGGGCGTCGTCGTGTTTCCCCGCCGTATAATGTATGAGGGTCATCTAGCAGTCTGCTGCAGCCTCTGACGTGCGGCTATTATTCCCCTCCGGACACGGCCACTCATGTAGGGAGGGAGGTGAAGAAGAGAGCTACACACAAGTTCTAAAAAAAAACACGATATTGTTTACTTTGCCCGCCCGCCAGAAAGGCGACTCCGCTGTTGAAAATTTCCGTAAACTAACGTCTCTTTGAGTATTTTTTTCACGCCCGCCTACGTGGTACTATTTCTAGCGTCTGACGCCAGGAAACGCAGGAGTCATAAGGTCGATACTGCCAGGCCGTTGCCACTTAGCTCAGGCCTCTGCGCTGGCATGCAGAGTTCTCGTCGTCATCTGTGTACCTGTGGCATTTTAAGCGGTGAACCAAGCATCTTATTGGCGGGAGGTTTGTAGCAAAGACTAATGCAGGGTCTCTTGGGTATTTTTCTACGTTTCTGAAGCGTGTATTTTGAGTTACAATAATTTGAAAAAGGCCGTTTCTTGCTGTGTTGGAGAGCTCAGAAATGGTATTTCTAATGTGAGTGACGTCTTGAAATCGCTCAACAGACCTCGTAATATTTTTGATTTCTTTTCGTAGATCATCACATTGGACGCGCGTTGAAAAGTTTCATGGGGTGACGAGTATTTTGGACACACTGCGACGCAACTAAGCACCACGCAGGCGGAGTACTCTAGAGGACGCATCACTTCTGCTACGGTGAGAGAATGAGTGTTTCTGGCTGCTGTCAACAGCTGAGGTGTTGAGCGCCTGCGAGGGAGAAATGAAGTGAAGATGGAGCAGCGACGGAATGCAAGGGCGGGGGAAACAGGAGAGCTGCGAGAAAACCCTCCAGCCCGCGGCAATGTTCACCAAGATTCCGCACATGTGAAAATCTGGCTGACCCCGCCGGGAGTTTAACACGGCTTCCCTTGTTGCGAGGAGAGTAGTCTGACCGCAACATCTCCGTGCCCTCTTCGGAATGTAGCAATGAAGGGAACAGGAGCACCGAGAGAAAACTCAACGTCCGGTGGTTTATTACATACTTGATAATAGCTTGAACAGTTTCTAACATAATTCGCTGATAATCTAAAAGCTGTCTACACATAACTATATGAGTTGTTCACATTCCTGTTTTTTCAGTATTGTGTTTTAAACTAAGGAGTCGAAAGTACATAGTATCCGATAAGTTTAGCAGTTCCTTAATAGGAGAGCATGATAATGCAATAGCAGCTTACTGTTGAACATTTCTACACAACAATGCGTTTTGTTCGCGTCCTTGCTTGTTCTTTACTGTTTCCGTAGCATCGAGACCTGTTTGCAGTGGCCAGCCGGAGTGGGCTTACTAACCTCCGTGCATTTGAGACTTTTGCGAACTGTACAGTGATATATAATGTTGGAAGAAAATTTCTTTAAAGATCGGCGCAGTCACTAGGGGAATTTGTGAGTTGAATACTATAAGGAAAATTTTTTATTCGACCAAAGGTTCTCTGTTTTTAAATCACTTGATTAAATCTGTAGGTGGAGGGATGGTTAGGACCTATATCAGCTAACCACGACTTCAGCATTAGCAGACATGACGAAAATATTATTGCGATTTTTGTAAATATATTATATCAATTTTTTGTTGAGGAAAGCGTTTCTCGGGATATTTGGTAATTGATTTTGAAATCGAAGTTTAAATTTTTCGAGTTTTTCTCCCCTACCCCTTCTCCCTGTCGTTTTGCAAGCAATTTTTTCTACTTAGAATATTTTGCTCTCGCTTTTTCCTTTATATTCACAGCTAGATATTTTAAGAAAATATATTCATATTTAGAATTATTTACAGGATGATTTCCCTGGTGCGAGGGGAACTTGAATGAACTAGAGAAGAAGGGAGAAGCGACAGACCGATAGTTACTGTGGGCGTACTGTGGGTGACCTTGAACTCCATACTCACAGAGTAGAACTTACCCGATTGCTGCTTATTGGCAGGCATAGTAAACGTTTCATCTGTGTAATGTAGGGGCCCGACTACATAGAGCTGTTACCCGCGTCTTAGACTCTGAAGTAAGCAGCTATAAGGGCGACACGCGCACAGATACCAAGTACCTCACCGCCTCTACGTGCAAGGCACTGCAATTGCGTGAAGTTTTTTCATAGTGTTATGCTTAACTATGGAACTTTGCATGGGGTTCGAGCACGCCTTCTTGAATGAGCTAATATTTAAAAATAGGCAGTAAATGTTGTTTACTAAAGTATTTTTTTCTCTTTTGTTTAATATTTTTGTGGATTCAGAGGGTATATTATGTAGTTTGGTGCAATTACTGATACATTTTATATGGGTGCTGTTAGTGTTAACTTATATGACCTCGACTGTTACTAAGTAGAAAATTTCAAAGCCACATTAAACTGTAACAGTTACACGTTATGCTCTGTAGTGACAAACATTTTGGAACCTATTATGAATCATAATGAACGTTGAAATGTCGATAAATCTATGAATGAAAGGATTAAATAACCCCAAAGCAATTACGTTATAATTTTATTGGTGGGTATTCTGTAACAAAGTTGAGTACAAGCTCCTTGACAAACACGTATTAAATATTTGCGTAGAACATTGTATTAAGCAGCAGTGTGACTATGCCATTTTTGAATGTATTGGAAAGCATCAAAGCAGATTTTTCAAAGAGCAAATCGTGTTGAAAATTGAAGTGTGAATTTTTTGCTTAAAGAAACATGTTGACCAGAAGTAGTTTGTTTTACAAGAAATAGTGTGTTTTTGAGAAACTCAGCATTTCAGTTAAGTTGTCAGGTGTATGTATCTTAACATGATATAAACGTAGCATGGTGTGCTATAAATATTGTTTCGCGCTCGGTGCTTCGCATCCTGCGCGAGGAAGTTGAAGTGAAGGACAGCAGTTATATGGTGGCGGCGGCAAGTCAATGGAGTGTTTTTAATTACAGGTGCACGCTAAACAAGAACCACGTATATATTACCAAAAAGCGAGCCAACACGATGATCCTTTTGCAGCGCGCGCTGCTGACCTTGGTTGTTTTGAGTTTCTGTATTTATCTGAAGAACGTTCCAGTGGTTTTATGCTCTAGTTTCTCTATGCATGGCTTGGGGTACGTTAAACTTTCCAAGTCAAAGCCATCCGAGTATAAATGTTGCGACAGACCTCCGGGCTGGCAGCTGAGTTGTTGTTATTTAATGGATGAGTTGCTGAGTTTCAGCGACAGACGACGAGCGGCAGAAGAAGTGGCTAGTGGAAGGTAAATCTACGACTGTGAGTATCAAGCAGTGAAGAGTGCCGCTTGCAGACTGGACTATTCAACTAGATGCGTGAGTGAAAGAAATTACAAATGCTGGCAGTGGCACAAACTGAACTTGTTTTAATGATGAGCATGAGTTAATTGACTATAACGAAAAAGCGACATTGAGAATGACGTCAATTAGAGTTGAAACATATATTAAATATTGAGTTCACTAAGAAATAAAAAGAGTAAGCGTGGAGATGGATAATTTAATGCTGTAAAAAATAGCTGTAAGAATAAATTATAAATCAAATTTAATTCTTTTATTATTTTTAAGACCTCCATTCATCACGAACTCACATACGATCCTCATGCGTCCACGTAACAATAATTATTGTGTGCGCTTAATACATTAAGTGACAGTCTTTTCAATTACTACAATATTGCAAGAAACGTCGTAAGAATAATAAGTATCAAATATCACATATAATTTACTTCTAAAAGTGTCGTCCCCCTTTCGGTGTGCAAGTAGTAAAATTAAATATGTAGTAAAGCAGTAACTCATTTTTAATATGACGGCATTTTTATTGTATTGTTATACGCCGCATATCTGCAAACATAAGACATGTTTAAAACAAACTTGGTGTTTAAAATTACACAACGTGTTCACTGCCCAAATTCGTTCATACCTGCCTCCGTTTTTGAATGCAGCGTCGCAAAATAATAAGGGTTGTACATTTTATCTCAAAAAATTCTCTACTTAATACTAGATATTTTTTTCTACGAAAATTTGTTTCGCTGAAATAGGTTTTTTTACTACGTTCCTTGATAATTTTTTTCTACTACTACACTATTAATGCCAATTAATGTAGGTAATAAAAATCGCCCACGTTTGCATATATGATCCATTGTAACTCTTCATTGTGTATTGTTCCAGGAAATCATTCGGAAGGTGTGATGGCTATGGACTATTTTGCCAACCGATTTGCGTTTATAAATGCTTATCTATTTTTGATATAATCATTCCCGTTTTATCAACCGTTAGCTTGATATAAATATTGCTTAAGGTGCATAGAAGTTTTCAAAGATTAGCTTTTATTGCTGCACCGACTGAAAAATATTCATTCTTACCTAGCACAGGTAGATATTACTGTTTCCTTGGACTAGAATTCACGCATTACCAATAAAGGTGGTGGAAAATATATGACTACAATTTAACGACGGGTTATCGATTTCGTTAACTGCTGTTCTCTGACCATTAAGAAGAATATAAAAGCGCATCGCATTTGGCCAACTACACATCTCTGCATTACAGTTCACAAGCGCTGCCCCCTACCACAAACCATCTCGGCTGCAGCTCGATCTCAGCACTTGGCAACGTCTAGCGCTTGTTCGCGACTTCCCGCCGACATTTCGGAGGAAGGAGATAGTTCTGGAGAGTTCGACGTCTCCGCCAGCGAGCAGGAACCGCATCAAGGATGAACCACCGCCTCAGGTGCGGTCCACGTTTCACGCCGCAGATATTGACGCCGGCCGTCGAGGTATTTTCGTGGACGGCGCGGCGCCAGCGAGACTTTCTACGGCTCCGGTTCCTGCAAATCGCTGCCATCACTCAGGCCTCGTGACACGACCTGC
>NQII01004571.1:159652-199487 GCA_002778355.1 Clitarchus hookeri
TACACGTGGCGAGCTCTGAAGGGTCGCCTCGCCAACCCTCCTCAGGCCGCTGCCTCGTGCCTCACCGGCGTCGAGCACCCCCCTCTCCGTTCTGCCTCGTCTACACTTCTCTCCCAACTACGTCCCTACACCCTTATTTATATATATTAATATGTTCTGACTATGGGGTCCGGTGGTCGTGCACTTGGCACCCCGGCCTCCTAACACGGCAATCCGGGCTCGATTCCCGGTGGGATCCTCGGATGTTTGCGAGTGGGAAAAGTTTCGGACGTTGCCAGTGGCTAGCAGATTTTTTTCGGCGTACTCCCGTTTCACACGCCCTTGCATTCCGTCGTTGCTCTGTCCCTCCTGTGTAGACTCCGATTAGCACGAGCTTCCTCTCATTGAATCATTATTATTAATTATTTGTTTCCTTTAGTCATATCAATTACCCGGCTCTGTAAGAAGTGAGTACCTGGCTTATAAAACAAAACCTAGAATTGCACTTGTGAGTAAGAGAAGAGATTTGGGCTGCTCTTAACAGCGAGGTCTTGCAAGCCGATGAGGATGATTAAGGTGAGTATGGAGCAGCGCCGGAATGAACCGGCGGGGAAAACGGGAGATCCCCGAGAAAACCCTTCGACCAGCGGCATAGCCCAGCACGATTCCCACATGCGAAAATCCGGGAGTTACCCGGCCGGGGATTGAACCCGGCTCACCTTGGTGGGAGTCGCGCATATTAACCGCTCAGTCACCGCAGCCCCAATTGCACTTGACTAACAGCTGACGCACCTGTGTGCGAACCGGGATACTCAAGCTGACCTCGCTATCCTAAACAAAGCCTAGTCAACTTCCGTCATGAAGGCAGGTGAGAAGAGCTTTACGTCTCGTCACCAGCGGATCGGACAAGAAGGAACGGCCCCGGCCTCTACCACGAAAACCACCTATCATTCGCCTGAAATAACTTCTGAAATACACGGAAAACCGAAATCAGGATTGCTGGACCAGGAACCGAACTCGTGTCCTCTCGAATTCGAATGGAATGTGCCACCACTGCGCCATCTAGGGCGGAATGCCATAATCAATCCACAAAACTTTGAGTGGGTGATTTTGGCAAGATTCGTAGACGGGCGAAATCTCCAGCGTGTAGACCAGCTTTATGAAGCCGTGACGAAGAAACTTGATTCCTCCGGCCTGGACTTCCCTGGACTTTCCTGGACTTCTCTGAACTTTCCCACCTTGCTGCGCCAGTGGAAAGCGAATTTACGGTACGCGAGTTAAGGGTATCTCAGCACGGAACAATACATGATGCCATAAATGTGGCCGAGTTCAGAACAGAGAGTCTTGGCCTGTAGCCCGACGTGAACACGCGCCTGCACGTGAAATAAAAGGTCCGGAGTTTGGTCGGGTCGTTATGAGTCGGCGAGTCCTGTGTTCGATCTCGGCTATGTGCACTGACTACTGGGCTGCTCTGAGTGCTTCTCCGTACACATTTCAAATCCAGTAGTCCATTAGATGAAGTGGATTTTTAGTTTAGAATATAACTCTAAACAAAGTGCACCTGTTAAACATTTTAAAACTTCAGTATTTTACTACATGTTCCCGTTCCTCTTACAATATTGATAGAGACCTTGCCACTTCCCTCTATGAGACGGCACGTTGCTAGATTTAACAGTGCTTTACGTACTCAAGACGATCTCATTTTGTCATTGCCACTCGACAATCAGAACCCAGTCACCTGTACGTCGGCCACATGGAATGAAGCCACGAGAGTGCTACATGTCTACTATTGGTTAGGAGTCCTGCAGGCCATTGACCGACTTATAGACATTCATGAAACTAACTTATACTCTTATGGTGCGTAGTCTGGCATAGAACCACAATGCTTACATATATATGTATATATATATATAAATATATATATATAGCTACTGTATACTATTAATGCAAAATAAGATATTTGACGACTGTAAAAGATTTAAAATTGTCGTTAAATTTCTATTTTGTCAGGAAATATTTTGTTTATCAGTAATTAAATAATTTTTAGTAAGCCTACATACTAAAATGATTACAACCGTTTAGTGATTTTACAAACAATTTAACTCTAAAACAATAAGAAATTTAAAAATGTCTTATCTGTTGGTATATGAATATATATATATATATATATATATATACATATATATATGGATTCATATATGCAGGTATTTTTTATATAATATTCATGACTAATTAATTTTATATTAATCACAACAATACTGATGTAAAATAACTACTAACTTTGCTTGCTAACTATATACAAAAACTGCCGAACGTAAAACTTACCCCAACCACTTTGCTGAACTCGGTCTCTGATTGCTTCTCGACGAAATGACAGCTTTACTTTGTGTTTCGTTTTCCCCCCACCGTTTAATTTAGACATATTTCCCTACATGGCGTAGGAAAAACTATGTTTATTGTGAATGCGAACGCGTCAGGTTGCACAGTAGCTGACATGTATAAACTCTGTCGTACAGATTGGCGGCCATATTGGATTAGAGTGTTGTAACTAAAAAATTTGTACCTGTCTTTCGTTTCTAAAAAGTATTTTTTTTTTAATAAAGAATATTTCGTAGGTATAAAACGGGTGTGCTGTTCACCTTTAATTAACAATGCTTATAAATTTAATTTAGTTGAAGGATTTTAATATGAGACGCGTATTACAGCATCATCGTCAACGAGATCCAACATGGCAGTATCTAATTGGAATGACAGAGCGAAAGTTAGTTCGTAACAGTAGGCTATAGCCTACTGTTACGACCTAACTTTTCAGCCAATTCGTACTTGAATGTTGCTATGGGAGTAGCTCAATAATGACTCATGATTCGGTGGAGCACAATAGTATAAGATGAGTTTTATTACATGAAGATCATACAGTTGCTATTTAAATAAATATTGATCGGGCAGCTTTAACTTGAATACCAAGATGATTATTCAATACATTTAATTCACGCCATTTTATTCAAACCTAACTGGAAAGTATGTTGCCGGAGGCTGATTCTGCGAGACGGTTAATGACGGCCGGACACACCCACCTTCCTTGTCTGCTTCGCTGGTCGGGTCGACGCCCAGCGGACAAAAGACGAAAAGACGCTGTTCCGGGTGTTACGCCGGCCTATATCAAGCGCGTGGTTCTGCGGCCCCACTCAGTGACCGGTGGAGGGGATTTCTGCAACTGTCTTCTTTCGCAAGGGTCGACGACCCAATGGTGGCGTTGCAAATCCGCTCGTTTCCAGGTTTGATGTTTGAAGGTGTGATCAGGCAAGCCGTTCAGCTAAGGCCTGATCACAACTGAACACTACATTTCCCCTAGTTGCTTCACTGTAAGATATTTTCTACTCTTTAAAACAATCCTTTGTTAGCTTGTCACGAAAATAATTTTTAAACCTGAAATAACAAATTCGATCTATATATTAGAAAATTAGCAGGCCAAAATATTTTTTCCAACATAGTAAACAATAGCAATTATGAAACAAAAGTTTTAATTTTTAACATGACAATTATTATTGGTATAAACAATATAAAGAATAAAAAGCACTTCTCAAGAAGCGAGGTTTGAGCACGAACCAAACAAAAAACCGTTTGTAGTCCGCAAAGAATTCTAACAAGCCCTCCGAAAAGTCAAATATAAATGCATGTTTAAATGAATAATTTAATGTTACCAGGCACACTGCAATTTTGTTTTTTGGTAATGTTAGAGCGTTTAAGCAGTCACCGAGCGTTATAAGTGGAAGTTTGCCGGTATACTGCAGTTTCATGTTGGGTAAATTTACCAACTGCCACGCGAACGATAATTTCCGTGAATATACTGTAAGGAAATTTTTTGTAGTGCTTTTGCGCACGACAATATATTCAGTGTTGTATGAATGCACACAGTATGTATATAAAAACAATTTCTGTAAGAATATTTTCTCTATTTGACCCCTCAGTTTACAATACTGTTACGCAAATAACAATTCCTTAAAAATAATATGATTAACCACAGTTAGTGTGCATAAATGCTTTGAAATACTAAATTACTCTGCTTGCCATTTAATTATGTTATTTTAGAGCATCATAATACATTTGCTTAATAAAAGTTGTGCAAAACTAAGCGGTCAAAATTAGTATCGGAAAACTTGGCCATGCTTGACAAATATGAAAATACGTAGTATTTTTTTTCCCAAAATAATTTTGTGTAGTAAATTTCAAAGATGTAAATTGTAAAATAATATATTTTTAATTAGCTTATTTTGAAAATATTATGATAAGAAAATAAATTTGCTTGCTTTCGCTTTTCCGTACGTTATCCAGTACATGTTTACATAATTCTACCATTATTTCATAAAATTCTGTAAACGTAAATGTTGTGAAAATATTTACTCGTCTCAAGCTCACCCGACCATTAGGGACCGCATTCTTGTACTGTACTTGTAACGGCTTCAGAAAAGTGATGTGAGGCGGGAAATTCTGAGAAGACACGCCATTGCAATATCTTAACTAACTCAGATGGAATTTAATTATTTACAAAGCCCTTTCAAAATACCTTCTGCACATCAGTGTACTTCAGGACGTCGAAAGACCTCAGTCGTTTCATCATTCGCTCGTCGGCCAAAGTATACATTAAGTTTTTTCAATTCCTCTTTTCTTTTTCTCTCTTTTAAAGCAGTGAAGATCCAACGCGAGCAAACATACGGTTTGAATATTAGCCTGTCTGTAACGAAATGGTAAGCAAACGAAGACGCAATTTCACGAATTGGAAACTGCTATTTTACATTATATTTACGGTAAGAAGGGAAGGTACAAATAAATTACGACTTTAATTGTACCGAGGACAAAATAAATAAATTTCTGACATTTTAACTTAAGAGATATATATTCTAAAATGTAGGCTTAAGAAAAAACCAAACTGTTTGAAAAAGAAAAAATCTATCTACAATTCGTCATATAAATAAACATAAACTACGCGACAAATTTACTACAACAATTTTGTGACGAGTCACACACAGAGACGGCCATCTCGTCTAACCATTTTTCGCTGTGTCTCTGCTGCCTACCCGGAAACCTACTAGCATTTTGCGATGCATGTCTTACCTTTGACGTCTCTCCATTGTCATGGGCGCTTGAAGCTAGCTGATGCTCCTACGCAGTTCAACTTGTAACAAGCGCAAGTTGCAACAGTCAACGTTTCTGTGCAAGTATTAGAACAAGTGAGACAAAACTGCGGCGAAACAATGTAAGTAGTATGATTATATGCGTCTGGGAACAAGGGGCCGGAGGTCCGTGGCCGTAGCCAACATCATGCTCTGTAATTCCGGTCACCCAACTGCCATGTTGAATCCATGTGACCTTTGACCTAGACCGTAACCCCATGCCCGTGACCTTGAATGAATTCAAAACCAAAAAAATTCCAAAAAATGCAGAAAAATTATAAAATCCCAAAAAATATATATTTAAAAATTTTGAATTAAAAACAATTATTTAAATATCTGCATTTTGGAGGTCCGCGGCTCGATGGCTCCCGAAATGACCGGCCCTTGCCAGGTTGAGAAGTGTCCATCTCATCAGCCATGTTAGATGTCGGTGACCTTGACCTTTGACCTTGACCCCGCTGGCCTTGAAGCTAAACCATTTTAAAAAAGCCCCTCAAAATCCAACAAATTCCCAAAAAACCTTTGACACTTGACTCAAGCCACAAGACCCAATACCCACGACCCAAGACCCATGACCCATTGACCCATGAACCATGACCCATGACCCAAAACCCAGAACCCAACAAATCCTAAACATTAAAAAAATATATGAATTTAAAACTTTCAAAAATTTAAATAAATTTTATTATAAATAAATTAATATAAACACCAGTTTCCTCAGTGCAATGTCCAGCAGACTACTGACACTCGACAATGTTTCTCATTGGTTAATTAGTTAACGGAACTCCACACCCTCGCCTTTGCTCATTCTGTGGAATGTACTCCACCCACGTTAATCATTTTTTCATTTGTCAGTTATTTACGTTTTAATATTCTTGGTGGTGCTAGTGTTTTAATTATAGATTTCTACGTGAGAGGAGCTGTCGATTTAGCCACCATTTTGGTTTTTGTTAACCTTACCCTTGACCCCAATTACATAGAACCCGAAAGATCGAGAAATATCGCAGTCCTTACAATTGGCCATCACTAGCTGGTCACAACAAGGACCCACACTGACTAACCATAACAGCCAACGACTGACTCCACCTAAGACTAACCCCACCCAAGACTGGTTCCTGGCGAGATTGACTGAGCACAATACTAGTCCTGAAGAGACCATGTCCTGCAAAACTGACTAGAACAACCGACAAGACCAAACTGCTATACCACCCACCTATACAAACGATAATGGCCAATCTCGAAAAAAAGTCTCTATAAGACTCTTGTAGGTAACCTATTGTCAAAAAGTCGTTTCAGAATCTTCGCAAAACATTTATACCATAGCTGACCATACCAAAGGCCCATACTAACTTACCAATCCAACTTACCAGACCAACTGACCAAGCAAACCAACTAGTTACGAACAATCCTCAAAAATATTCCCCTCATTTCATTCGTTCGTCACATAGAACTCAGTCTATTTTAAACGACAGGAGTAAGGCATAATACTTTAAATCGAACTATAGCCCTGCTACTGCAAGTACTCACATACATTTTATCTAAAACAGACTCTGAGTTAATTGTTTACACCACTGATTTAATAAGTCATTCAGAGAAGCAGAAGAGACTGTATAATACATTAAACACACATTACTATGTATATATAAAGTTTATTTATTTACTTAGTATATAGATTCTATCTTTTAATTATTATGAACATTCCATCTTTACATTTCGAAGATGTTTGCAGATCATGGTTAGTAGCCAATAGTCTCATCTAATGTAACCCTGATCCTTCAGTTCATCGATGATTGAAGATATCTGAATAATGCGAAAGAGATCCCCGCGTTTTTGCAGGTAAATCAGATATCTGAGTCTATCAACAAGTTCATTCGGGTCTTCGGGAAATATGTAACGAGCGTTCTTGACGCCTTCTGCCTTCTTCGCGCCACTTTTCGAAGGAAATTCGTTGGTGAAATGTGTGGGAACGTCGATAGAATCATCATTCTTCTCATCAGATATTTCATCGACACTGTCGCCATAGTAATTATCATCAATGCTGTCTTCGTGATCGTCTTCACCTCCTGTTTCATCCTCAATATTATGTTTCCTTTTCTTTGTAGGAGTCACATGGTCATCATCAGTATTTAAAGCTGACAACAGAGTATTTTGAAGTTCGTCGACTTCACGCGAATGCCTTGCAAGCGTAAATCCCACACATACCGACTCTATCATGCCATGTAGGTCTCTCACACCGTCATTAGCATTAACTCTCTCATCATTATCGTTTGCGGAAACAGTACCCATCGATGTAGCAGGTGGTATAGTCGACATTACCTACTGGCTCCCAGTAGACGAACCCTTGCAGATCTCGATGTATTCCTTCATTCTATCACCTTCTATAAACTGCATGCGGTCATTGTCGTAAGCTTCATCATGCGAGTTCCCTCGTCGTCTGCAAACATTTTATGTAGTGTATATACAGGAGGTAACGGAGTCATCACATGCTGTTTCGCAGTGGGCGAAAAAACACTACATTTATCAGCCTTGATGTGATGTGTTTATTTTAGTTAACCCATCGAGTGAACTACCAAGGATAGTTTTTGCAGCTGAAAAAAACACGACATGGGTTCTTAAAAAAGTCACTCTTCTCATGTCACCGCGCATTGCAACTTTTAATGAAGGGCTTAACACAGTAACATAATTGTTTTCCATGTAATTTGTGGGCAGTCGTTGAAGGTATGCATGTAGTCGTACATGACATACACGATTTCACATCGTCAGTGGCTTGCATCGTCTTCAAGCATACATGAATTCATACCCTTCACTCCTGCCGACTGACTCCTGCAAAGTGACTCCTGCTGACTGACTCCTGCAGACTGACACCTGCAAAGTGACTCCTGCAGACTGACCGATGTAGATTGATTCCTGCAGACTAACTCCTGCCAGCTGACTCCTGTCGACCGACTCATGTTGACTGACTCCTGTAGACTCACTACTGCAGACAAACTCCTGCCAATATGTTACTGATTTGCTGGTTTAAAAATAACTAACTTATGATACATTAATATATTAATTTATATATTTGCATCTTATTCATCGCATTGAATAAAAGAGTCGAGTATCAGCCATTTATATGGTGCATGGCCAATGCTGTTTTACAAGCTATTGCCAAACGAATCCACGAGTTAAACGAACAGACGCTGGATAAATCACTATCTATACCGCTCACTCTCGAGCATGCTCATGATAGTCTATGTAGCACCATCCGATCGGGACTCGAACCGGCGACACACACACTCTCCAACATGTTCGATGTCCAGAAGGAAGTCGCCCCTTTGCGATGCATTTCACAAAACCTTTCACGAACCATTCATCCATTGTACCCTCTCGAATCACTTCATGAAACACATTTTGAATTATCGATCTGATTGGAGGAACATTTCATGTACAGCTATTTTAAAGTGCCCGTCTTATTCTCCCACAAGGCCTTCTGCCATTTTTTTTTCAGTAATAACAAGGGAGCTCTCTGAATAAACCCAAATACTCGTTCGCTCTAGAAGAAAACATGCAGGTACTATTATATATATATATATATATATATATATGTATTTATAATGGAAATATAAATATTTATGTATAAAATAATTTTTTTTAATCTATAATTTTATATATATACCTACATTTTTATTAAAATTACCATTATAATAATAATTTAATACATTGATAGCGTTGTTTGTTGTTCTTTACCTTACACGGGAAAATCGAATTTGACTGATAGTAAGTACATTTTTTGTTTCTGTGAAATCCATTTATTGCCCTACCGTATGTATAAATTAAAGGTGACGTGCTGTCGTCTCCTGGCAGCACAATTGTTCTATTATACAGGGTGTATCGGTACAGCGGTTACAGACTTTCAGGAGAGATAGAGTACGCCTAGACGATCGGAAATCACATAGCAATGTGTGGTGGGAAACGCTTTTCTGGCGCGGTAGTGACGACACGAAACACAATAAAGGAAGGACACGAACAGAGCCATCTGTTGCTTTGGCTTGCGTAGCGACATCTATCGCGTACACCAGCCAAAGACGTCCCAGCATTTTTGCATTACTAAGAAAATAAACATGTTTTCTCACCCTGTTCGTGTGCTTCCTTCCTTGTGTTTTGTGTCGTCACTACCGCGCCAGGAAAGCGTTTCCGACCATGCATTGCTATGTGATTTCCGATCGTCTAGGTGTACTATCTATCGCTCTTGAAAGTTTGTAACCGCTGTACTGATGCATCCCGTATATGGACGGTGTGAGGTTGCGGTTAGTTTTCATTAGTATGTACAGTGCTTCTATTTTCTCAATGAGTACGCGGCAGGACACTTTGCAACAAGGTGTTGCAACTAGTCCTAGGTATCTTGCAACATGAAGTGATGTTGAAATATATTTGTTATTAACTAAACGCTATGAAATTTTTTATATTGGGAGCTACCGATTTTAAATTTAACCAAGTATATTAATTTTTAACTTAATCGCTATCAAAATTATTACCAGAAATAGGAAATACACCACGGACAAGTCCCATAGTGTAAGTACCTTTCGCTTTACGTACTTATACGAAACAGCGATTTCATATGTTGCCTTATTTATCACACATTAGCCTACATCTTTGCATCAAATATCTAAGTATAATATTAATTTTGTAACAATTTAACATTTTATTACAAAATTAATTGTTTAGAATTGGCATATTTTATGTTATAATATATAAATAAATAATTTATCATTCTATTGATTTAATATTATTAAAAATTATACACATTTATTACATTTCACTCAAAATTGTACGATTGTTATGCCTTTTTCGTGTTTTGTATGTGCCCGCGCATTTGCGTTAGCCTATTTGCTAAGAATGTGTACAGAATGTAAGGTGCTAAATGTGGCCACACTGGTCGTGTGCACATGACAGTACATTTAATGTGTGCATTGACTGTACAGGTAATGACAGGTACGATCCAAAATCTAAAAATTGGATCATGTTTACAATGATGATGATGATGATGAAGTTTTAACATGCACCTTCCATTGCTGCAACATGCCTCGTGGGGGGTACTCTGCAACACGTGTGGGCCTAATATTGTTCTCAATCACTTGTTTCAAGGATAACTTATTTTTTGTAATGATTATTTTATTTCATTAATATGTTAAAGTTTGCAGAAAATGTAGGTAGTAATATTTTATAATATTCATAAAACTAGATCTGAAAAAAAATGAGAGGCAATTTTTTTTGCACTGCGCTCTTGCTCTCCTACGCTGCCTCATAATGGCCTGCTTATTGAACATTGCTGCAGTGGCGGCAGTTTGCCTCTATCGATAAGCATGTTTCGACAAAAAACTTGGGGTTATTTTTTTATTTTAAAAATGATGTATTTGAATAAAGATAAAGGCAGGTTTTTGCGTTCGCATATTTCATTGTGTGGCTTGCCTAGTTCAAAATGAGTGAGTTAAAAATACTAGTCACGATTTCATAAAGTGTATGATCATGTAAGAGAATATTTATTAAGTTACACTTTAGTGTTGGGTAGAAGTTTTAAAACGTGAAATAAATTCTTAGGGTTGTCCAAAGTCGTTTGGCTATCTTTAAAATGAAATATACATTGCGTGCATCTGATACAATAAGTTCGTTATCTATTTACAAAACATATTTAATAGCTGTTTACGATAAAGTGAGCACTTTGTAAATGAACCTCTGAAAAATATCACTAACAGCATATGATTTTAACGGGCAAATACTGTCATGCGCCCAGTAAAGTTGGGAACGACAGTTGGAAAGTTGTTCCATGTCTTAAAGTTGAATTAAAGTGTTCAGTAAACATTTGTAAATACTGGGATGGTTTATTTTATTTTCTGTTCTTGTAATGCATATAATTGTAAGTATAATAAAACTGGCGTAATATTTGCTTTTCTAATAATTTCACAGTTTTCTTTGACTGGCGCATGAATAATGTAATCAGGCACATGGCAATGTTGATAAACAAATCTTAATCAGGGCTTTCAAAGGTGTCCAGTTTAACGTTAACGGTCTATATGTTGTTGATAAGAATGGAATAAACATTAAAAACTAGATATTGAGCTGGTCATCAGTAAACCAAAATGTATGCACAGCTTTCCCCATGCGCTACCATGCTTTGACTTCCATGCCTGTAAGTGATATGCTGTAGAAAAAGACCAGTTGTGGCCTCGTGCTGTGTTGGCTGAGAGAGAATAACGTACGAAAGTCGCCTCAGATCACAACCTTTCTGCAGTGCAGTTATAGAGATGTTCGCCACGAGACCAGTACACTCACGTGCAACGTAGTAACAACTCATGGCATAGTAGTAACAACACACGCGCCGAGATGAAAGCAGATGTCTTTGACGATGGTGGGAGGCATGGTTTTTCAACATTTACAAAACAATTATGGTCGTATTCTTCAGAATCGTTGTATCGGTAGGGACGAATAGCTGTTATCACACTTAGATGTGTTCTCTTTTCGTAGTCCGATAATTTAACCGTTTTATAGTAGAGCGTGGATTCTCGCCTCGGAGAGGGAATTGGGAAGTTTCTGCCTCCATAAACCAGATGGTTTTTTTCATATTTTATGTTAAAAGAAAAACCAATGCTCATCAAAGACACACGCGTGCACCGAGCGAAGATGCCGACCTCCAGCTAGTCAACGGTGCTAGGGTCTCCGGGTTTGAGGCCCAGGTAAAGGTCGGTTTACGTTGGAAAACGTATTCTTAAACACGTACATAAGAAAATGGAAGCGTGTATATTAGTGGCACGGTTTACACTCGTAGGGTACGTGTCGTGTACGGAAACGTGTTGAAGTGTAGACATGTGCGGACTAACGATATTTTATTTTGTTTAGTGTTCATGAAGGACATCAGCCAATAGTAAAAAAAAAAAAATACCGCACAGAAAGGATCCGGAAGCGAAATAGGATATGTCTTGTATTACTTTTATGCTCTGGCGTATTGTTCTTGTTTGAAACGTGAGGGTTAGGGTTTCTCTTTACATTTTCGTAAATAGTTTGTTAAACCCAGTTGAAGGTCGACCACATCTCAATGACAGAAGAAAAGGTGGAAACATTCGCCTTAATAGTGCTTTGTATATGTTGGCCTTACCCCCATCTCCTCCTACTGAAACGTTTCTGTCTATAAAGAGCATACATCCAGCTGTCAAAACAAACACGATAAACTAATCAATATCTCGCCAAATGTTTCTTCAATATGTCAATGGTTCAATGTAATATCAGTGTCACTATAAGCCACTCTTTTCTTCAGTGGTGACTGGTGAACTGTTTCAAGGTAAGCTGTGGTTTGCTCAGTGCTATACGTACCTAATCGTTTGTTAGTTCACACATCGTCCACTTAAACCTAGTAGTACAGTAGACATAACAGTATGTGTGTAATGGGTGCTTCGCAGCACTCTCGTGAGTAGCCGCAATACATAATTTTTCCCGGCTTCACTCTGGTTACTGGTTCCTGCTGCTTGCGCCGAGTGTGTACTGCACTGAACAAGAACTAGCTTACCTTGCAACACTTCACCACATGCCACTGCTTTCTTCCTATCACACATACACATTCCGATAGTTACAAGAATGCCCAAGGGGCGTATCCGAGTTCGTGAGGGATGGGGGTATTAATAACAATAATAAAACTAAATTATTATTTTTTATTTATTCTCAGTACTAAAAACTGTCAAAGATATGCTATTTACAAGTCTGGGCGTCCTATAACCTCTTGTTATTCTTATTAAGCACCATATTTAATTGCTATATCAATTTCAATTAAATGCTTTATCGCAGTTTTACTCTTGCTACTGTCTCTTAAACTGCTCCAATTATTTCAATACGTTTAGTTAATTCTGTCTAGTTCCATAGTTCCGAAAGTCTTTTCACTCACGCATCCAGTCCACAGTCCCGCAGATCAGTCCCACTCTTCACTGCACACAATCTCGCCGACCTACTCTTGCAGATCGTTGCAGTCGTCCCTCGCCGCTCCGGAATCACCGAACTGTCGCTTAAGGTCGCACGAGACGCCAAACACTCGACTCTTAATGTCGCCCACCTCAGAGGCCCGCACTTTGTATTTATACTTGAGGTAGGTGCCATCTAGAACGTTCTTGGCAAGCCAAGTTGTTCTGGGAAAGGTGATGGTGATAACCACGACTTTGCTGCACATTAAATAGAGAAATATAAGCTTCTCAGGGTCAGCGATACGCGAGCTGCTATAAGTTTATCGGCGTGTGCGGTTGCATCCTTTATGATAGGCCACATGCTTCGTCTAATGTTACAAACTTGACCTCCAGTTCTCAGCGCCTTCCCGCGTCAAGGATACACAGCGCATCAACATGCAAAATTGCCCCCTCTTCAAGTCTGTTCGTCCCGAACAGACACTGTAACATACGGAGCTTCGTACAGTGCCAGATGGTCGATGTGGAAAGCTGTTGGCTTCGCCCGAGAGCCCTGACGACAAATCCGAAAGACTACATCGTTTATCTTATTCAGAATCCCATAGGTGCCTTCCCAACATTTCTGTAGCTTCGGGAAGTACCTTTCCTTCTCTGTGGGCTGTACAGCGACAACACTTGTCCTTCTTGTAATACCTCGCCCAACATCTTCTACCATACCGAATCTTCATCCTGTCACTCATTATTTATTTTGCGGTACTGTAGAGCAAAATCATGAATGCCAACAATCCTGTTATGTAATTCACTAGAATAATCAGGGGTTGCAGGTTTCTTTTCTGTCAGTCAGCCAAACATCGGGTAACTGGGTATGTTTAGCTATCTTCCAAACAGCGTCCTTTATGGTGTTTTCCTTGTGTACTCGTGAACTACAGAGTGGAAAGCGAGAAGAAACAATGACACCTTTGTATCCCAGTGATTTTCGTTGTCTACCACAAAGATTGACAGGTACTGCTCAAGAGCGCGGTTAAGCCTCTCGATCATTTTATCCGACAGAGGATGTAAGGCTCTAGCCTAGTCTTTATCATCCCCAGAATTTTTGTTACTTCCTGGAATACCGCAGATTCAAATTTTCTTCCTTGATGACAATGGAGTTCTTGTGGGATCCCAAACCTCGAGAATACATGTTCTATGAGTGCCTCAGCCGCAGTGAATGCTCCCTGTTTCAGGAGGGGAATGACCTCAGGCCACTTAGTAAAATACTCGTGATGGGCATGTCGAATTTACCGGGCGCCGAAACATAACTCTAAGGACGACGCTAGAGTGGGGTACTCTAGTTGATGTCGCTCTGGCAGAGAATATAGTAATCTCGGTGCGGAGCCTCTCGGTACAGCAGCGAGGTAGTAAGCCCACTGTTCGGTTGTCCTGTCATTTAGGGCAGCGACTATTTAAAACTTGTGTTGATACTCCCACGATGAATTCTGGCCATCGTAAGGGGTGCGCTTAATTGGACCCCCTTTCCAGCTCCTGGTTGCTCGACACCAATGTCGCTGATCTTCGTGCTCTCCTCCGAGGGCTGTTGCGTTGGTTTCCTATTGCACGTCCTCCTCACTTTTCACGCCTGACGTTGTAGTGGTTGTAGAGCTCCACTGCATAAGAAATTCCTGCCATTCCTTCTTCATCATGCTCATTTCCTTCTTGATGCTGTCCATTCTCTCACTGACACTGTCCACATTTTCATTTACACTATTTACAGTTTCAATGACAGAAATAATTTGGATTTTTGCAGTTTCGTTCGCGATTTCTTTCACACTACTAATTTGGGTATTTATATCTTCCTTCGAGCTAAATGCACTTGAGCTCACTTGGCTACTTAGTCCTTCAGTTAATGCTCCCAGTGCTTCCAGTTGTGTAGACATTTTTCTAGTTAACATTCACTGCAATGATTGTAAAAAAAATGGTAAATTTTTTTGGTATAACCAATTATTCCTTAAATACATAACTCAATTTATAATTGATTAACTAATAAATGCCTCCATCCTTCTTCTGACACCAGTGTTACAAGAATGCCTGAGGGGCGTATCCGAGTTCGTGAGGAATGGATGTCTTTATAAAAGTAAAATAACTATATTCAATAATTATATTTATTCTCAGTGCTACAAACCGTCAAAACATCTGTTCTTTACCAGTCTGAGCGTCCTATTAACACTTATTATTCTCATTGAGTCCAATATTTAATTACTATGTCAAAGTCAAATAGAGTTATTATCACAGTATTTATTCTTGCTAATTTCCCTGCTCCAATTATTTCCACACGTTTAGTTAGAACTATATATTTCCATTGTCACGAATGTATTTTCACTCACGCACCCAGACCACAGTCCCGCAGTTCAGTCATACTCTTCAATGCACACAATCTCGCCGACGCACTCTCGCAGATCGCTACAGTCGCCGCTCGCCGCTCCGGAATCGCCCAACTGTCGCTTTAGGTCGCACGAGACGCCAAACCCTGGGCTCTTAACTACTCCCCCCCCCCCNAGGCACGCAAACATTATTTATACTTGAGGTAAGTCCCATCTAGAACATTCTCAGCAATCCAAGTTGTTCTGGGAAAGGTAATGGTGATAACGATGACTTTTCTGCTAGATAACTGGAGAAATATGAACCTCTCAGGGTCAGCGAGGCGCGAGCTGCAATAATTTTATCTGCGTGTGTGGCGGCGTTCTTTATAATAGGCCGCCCACTTCATTTAACGTTACAAACTTGACATCCAGCTCTCGGCGCATTCCTACACGAAGGAAACACCAGGCAACGACATGCAACACTATGCACACATCACTGCAAACCACCTTCAAGGCATGAGCATGAATTTGTGTGCATCGGTTTGAGTCCTGACACAATGCAAAATGTCAAAAGAAATCTTTCAAAGTTGTGACGTGTCACTATGAATATGGAAGGGTAAAATGTCTAGCTGGAGTGAAAAATACTTCTGGGATAACATAGGTGTCGTAGTATTAACACATTTGACTCGGATTGGTGAGGACCCGGTTCGAAAACCTGCTTGGTCATTCTCGTTTTGGGCTCATGTCCGCCCAAAACCATTCCAGGCGAGTTTCATGATGTGTCTTTTGTACAGGCCATGGCCCGATAACCACTCTTCACTGTGTGACCCCTTGTTCTCGTATATTCTTGTCAACGAGATGTTGCGGTTACTACCGAGTTTTCAGCTTTTTGCAAGACTATAACTGCTATTCGCAAATTGCATTAGCTTCTTTAGTTTATGTGCCCTTATGTCTTACGAGCAGAAAATTGTTTGTGTATTACTGCGAGTTATCATTAAAGACTTTAGTTACTTAATGTTTGAATACGAACAATTGAATAATATATAATACATTGTGATGACATTGCCTCTTAAATGTAGACTAGAATTGGTAGACTTTTCGTATTAAATGCCATGAAAAATTTGTATTTTGTTTAGTGCTCATTGTAATATTTAGACTTAGAATAACAAAAATCATCAACATTGGCTTCAACTGACCAAGCTGTTGAGGTTCCTAACCAGAAGACGCGCCGGCATTCGTCTGCAATTTGGTTGGAAAATAAGTTTTAAAATAATCATCCAGATTTCAACTGAAGAGGTTCCAAAGCATGAAGGGGTCGCGGTGGGGCAGTGGATAGAGCGCTCGCCTCCTACCAAGGCGAACAGGGTTCGATTCCCGGCGAGTACGCTCTCGTATTCTCGCACTTGAGCATCGCGCCGGGCGATGCTACTGGTCGGCGGGTTAACTCGAAGACCTTCGGTTTCGCTCGACCTTGCATTCTGGTTTTGCACCATGCTCACCTCGCTTTACCTTCGTTGGCTCAAAACTCTGCATTCCACTCGAACGCACAACTTTCCTAACGCGAGTCAGACACGCTAACGCGCCAGTGGTTGGTCCGCGCAGACAAAGAACGCGACTGTGTGTGTGTTTGTGTATGTGCGGGAAAGAAGAGTGGGAACTGGAAAGGCTTTTACCGACACCGAGCAGCCAGCTGCCAGAACAGACGAGCTACTTCGCCAGCATGCTGACAAACAAGGTGTCCTGTCCCGTCAACCAACGAAACCAATTTTTTCCCTTATTTTTAACCAGCAGAATCTCTTCACCGCTGCCACCAATTTTATAAGAGGAAGAGGGGTTGAAACGTTCCACATTCAGGAACTCTTTCCTCCTCCTACACCCCTCCCTCCCCTTCCGCCTTCCTTCGTCATCCAGAACAAACTCACACCGCGCACTCTAAAAATGAAAACAACACTTTCCGAACCTTCGCAGCGCCGAGTGTCTCAGTGGAATTTCGCCACGACACGAGAGAAATGTCGTCCCTCCCTCTGCTTCTTCTGATAAATCCTCGGTATCTGCCTGCGCAACGTCTTCTTCTCTCTCTCTCTCTCTGCTCTCGCCTCACAACATTTTCTTTTATCTGTGCAGCTTCATCCAAAGTGCTTAGCGGTTGCAATTTTCTAAAAGTACCTACACTGCTGGCTAGTTCTGGAATATAGTTATTTGTAGTAAACCGTTACCGCTGCCATCTTCTTGCTAGTACGTTTTCATTTTAATCTTCTGTCTTTATCTATCTCTTTCTATTTTTCGCGCACTCGACGATAATTTTTGTTTCCTTGCAATGGTTGCCTTGTCTGTTCCAAATTTAATACCTACACCCCCGTTTCACATACTTACAACGCACAGAGGCGAGTTAGTGTTAAGGGCGATATTGGCACGCTCTCGAAATGCCGCGTACTCTACTCGCAATGCCCTGAACAACCACTAATTCTTAACAAAGGCAGCCTGCAGTGATGAGATTTAAAGCTGTAGCTGTATTGTTTCGATTANATCTTCTGTCTTTATCTATCTCTTTCTATTTTTCGCGCACTCGACGATAATTTTTGTTTCCTTGCAATGGTTGCCTTGTCTGTTCCAAATTTAATACATATACCCTCGTTTCACATACTTACAACGCACAGAGGCGAGTTAGTGTTAAGGGCGATATTGGCACGCTCTCGAAATGCCGCGTACTCTACTCGCAATGCACTGAANCGTTTCACATACTTACAACGCACAGAGGCGAGTTAGTGTTAAGGGCGATATTGGCACGCTCTCGAAATGCCGCGTACTCTACTCGCAATGCACTGAACAACCACTAATTCTTAACAAAGGCAGCCTGCAGTGATGAGATTTAAAGCTGTAGCTGTATTGTTTCGATTAGTAGAAATCTTTTATCAGAGACCACTAGAGTCCCCTATTCAATTTCAGTAATTACTAATGTATGCTGGTATTCGATACTTCGGAAATGAAAAACATTTTTTTGAGTGTTTTGATTCTGGGTATAATTATTAAAAAACTGAAGTCTCTTGAAAGTATAAATTATTGAAACTTCTAATGCGTGTGTTCTTATACTAAGAAAAAGGGGTAATGAGTGAATATATCCAGTATTTACTTGAAGAACGCGTATAATAATAAGTTAAAACGCAGTTTCCTACACTGATAACTGCATTCCTTGATAATTGAAACAAAACTCTACGTAAAATTTAAATATTACGCTATTAACTGGTTACAGAATTAATTTTTTTCAAAATAATTCCAATTGTCAATTGCAATGACTGCTGAGATTATTTATTCTGCTGGAAAAGTAGTACATTTAAAACTGTCATAATTTTATAAATTACTAGCGAACCGGTCCGACTTCGCACGGTAACAATTTAGTTTTTACAGCAATATTTTGAAAGACAAAAATGGTTACTGTGGGTCATCCTTAAAAGATAATCATATGCTATTGCAGTTTTTTCTGTAGACCGTTTTAAGAGCTACAATGAAATTGATGTATCTCTTATAGTTTAGTCAGCGCAACCCATGTAAGCGCCCTAAAAGTTGATTTTTACGACTTGATTACAAACGGTTTGACATTTCTCTACTATCCTTACATTAAATATTAATGTATCATACACCGAAACCTTCCTCAAGAAATTCTCTAAATAATGTTTAACACCGCATCAAAATCCATCTTGTAGTTGAGATGTGCTAATCGAATACACATACAGACGCGGATAAGCGACTTTGTTTTATACTATTTAGAGATTTCCGAAAATTAATTGATTTTCTTTTTGCAGTTTAGCAAGCATCTTTTTGGTTTCGTAGTTCAGGAATGCAAAATTGACAGATATAGACAAAATTCACTACTGTACAACATGCAGAACTAAATAAAATTTTGTACATATATTCACCGCCAAAATTCACAGAAAAGTACGATGTATGTTGCATATGGAAGAAGCACGCATACATGTGTTAACTAAACAAAATATTTTGTGTTTTTTACTTATTGAAATTATTTAATGTTGTTAAAACGAGTAAATTTTTTATCAAAATTTAAATGAATTTCCATTTTGGGTGCTTTATAAAGTACATTAAAAAAACCCCTTCAACAAGCAAAACCATTAAAATAGTTACTCTAGTTGTATGTAATGAAAAATTAGTCGTAATTTTAGTAATTAGTTTATTCACATCAATTTCACCCACGGGACATGGCAGTTTGTTAACTGAAATTAATACACATAAAATTAATAATTAAAAATAGTTGTTAACAGTAGTACCTATATTTTCTTACATAAAACAGTAAACTTTAATAATTGTTATGACTGCCCTACATGACGGTTTTCATGCAAAATATGGTTTCTGAGGTATCAAAAATTTAGTATGCTTAAAATTTTGATTATAAATAAGTATTCATTGATTTTTTTTGGAAACATTCAAAAAAGTAAATTCCAGCAAAATACTTTACAATACTACAAAATATAAGAATTCTTCTCTCAAAAACAACATAAGTAGTACTGTGCTGACGACGTTGTTAGAGTAAGTACTAAACTTCTTGTTTAACGAGTTCTGCACTTAGTATAGTCGGTTACAGTACTGCACTAGAAGACACTGTGCTACCCTGGGAGACGTGTACTGGGCCATAAGGCAAGAGCAAGAGAAGTAGGAGCCTCCCGAGAAAACAAGCACCACTGACAGACCTCCACGTCTCCTACAAGGGACAGCCCTGGTGCATGTGCCCTCGCCCGGAGACGAAGCAAGGTTGCAGTGAAGTCATGCTGGAGATCGAGCCGCCGACTAACAGCGTCCACTTGCACACGTCTACGTCCTAGCCCTTTCACAGCCACATTTACAGCCGTTGCAAACAACACATCTCATAATGCGTGGTGCACTTAAGACACGAAGCAGCACTATAAACTGTACTCGTATTCCGTTCGCTTTTGGCAGAAATACAAAGCAACCAGAAATGAGCAATCCTAGACAATAGTTTTTACAAGCTTCCTGAGCTCATGTTTTACCACAGAGAGGTATTAACGGCGCCGTAAATCTGTACGAGCAATTGTGGTGCAAGTTAATATGCGAAATCAGTTACTTGCTCTGGCAAAACATTTACTCACAAATATGAAAAAAAAAAAAATACCGTTATCTATAAGAGTGACTTTTCTTGAATTTTCTTGTACCTCCGATACATTTTTCAAAATAATATGGTCAACAGTGAAGAACGCATTTGTTTACATTTGAATTTAGAACACACCCACACTTTTATATGAATAAAATACTTTGACTAACTTGAATATATGGCGGTTGCATTAAAAGTTGTCACGAGAAGAGTAAAAAACATCTCAAAGCACTTGCTTGTGTAAACAGTGTTCTATTTTAAAGTGTGGTTGGGCAATTTATATCGTTTCGTGAGCACCTGTTATGCAAATTTTGGGATACTGTGATGGTGGTTTAGTTCTGTTGAAAAATATCTCTTGGAGCAANACATCTCAAAACACTTGCTTGTGTAAACAGTGTTCTATTTTAAAGTGTGGTTGGGCAATTTATATCGTTTCGTGAGTACCTGTTATGCAAATTTTGGGATACTGTGATGGTGGTTTAGTTCTGTTGAAAAATATCTCTTAGAGCCANTTGGAGCAAAGTTTTCAATTAAGTTCTCATTTTTATTTTCTTATTACCTCTGGTGAACCTTCGCGAGGATTTGTGTCAATACTGATTTGTGCATGAAGGGACATACCATCAGACTTTATTTTAAATCATTCCAGCCAGTTACTTATCATCATGTTGTGGAATTAGTTACATGCCTGTTTCATTGCATTTCATTTAATAGCAAAATATTGTCTAACATCTTAAAAAAAATTTTGTTAACTTCAAGTAAAAAAATGTGTGAGGTTTTAATTTGCAATTAAAATAATTGGAATTTTTAAATTTTAAATGGGAATATAAGATTAACCTATGCTCGAGTAATACTATGATAATTTTTTTTTAATATAGTTGTATTATTATTCCAACTTTTATAATTGAATATCAATCATGCAAGCAGTAATGTTGGGCAAAAAAAATATATATCAGAGGTTACATGGTAAAAAAACATTAACACTGGTGTGTTTTAAAAAAATGTTTTGAGTGTTTGTGCCATGAGAGTTTTGGTATTTTGACTCGTATTGTAGTAAATGTTGTTATTCCTTCAGAGTTGGCATTTAAAATTATATAAGAATGAGACTTTATACTTCGCTGTGTTCATGCAGGCTCTCTTTGTTTGTTGGTATCAGTTACAAGATCTTACAATTTAGACTTATATTTAGGTAGTTGAAATCGTTGTATTTTGTATCTTTGTTCATGTTACTCGGTGTAAACGTGCACAGAGTCTCTGGCTTGTGGCACCACGGGACACACTGTGACATCTCTACGCAACGAACTTGAGCTCTCCTTACACTCAGGTCCATGGCGCTTCTACAAAAAGTATATTCGTATTATTTAGCATTGGCTCTGTCATGTTGTGATATAAATGGTGCTTGCACAAAGGACTATGGACAGCAGCGTCACAGTACAGATTGGAATGTCTCTATTCGCAGCATGGACTCGGACAGAGATACTTTCTATCTAGCGCTGCTTTTCAAAAGCGGAAAACTGGAAACAAAGGTGACCGTATTGGGCGTATACAATGCTGAGTAGCCCAATAAGAACTGGGCAGTCTCGTGAGTCAAGTTTTTAGATTAACATATTCTTACCAGGAGTGATTTTTCTGTACACGTTTCCCCCAAAAAAGTAGCAACGAATTTTTACCCACTTTTATACTCTGCTGATCGTGTGTACCATATACTCTTAAATCCGAAATAGTGGAAAATTACTGATTCAGAGACATTCCCAACGACAGAAATGGCCTACCGAGAATAAGAGGAAAATAAGTGTTTGTTCCTGGGAAACGATTTCACAAATTAAGTGTCACAACCAACTGCATTCAGCGAATTAATTATTGCGTCATTGAATTTAGCCAAACCATTACGAGAAATAAACACATTTCCCACAGATACTGTTCATATTGTAAAATTATACGTTATTTACGCCAATTGAGAAATATACCTTAACCGAGATTTGAACACGTACTACTCAGCCGCAAAGCCGTCATCGTACCAACTTTATTTATATTTCCGTTGATGACGTATACATTTGACGTTATAAATGCTCGTTAACTTATTACCACAGAGGAAGACCCATACAGAAGTGCACAAATGAAAGCGACGAAGTACTAGCCAGTTATACTACGGAGATTAGTGGTGATATTAATTTGTGCAGACATGTGTTTGGAATATGTGTTTATGAGGTTATCTGTATGGTTATGCTAAGTCACATGTAGACCGTACATTAAAATACTTAAGTGCGCAAAGTAAGACTAAGGTGTAAGAAGTTTGGTTACCTGCTGTGTAACTTCCATTATTTATTTTCAGTCAATGAGTAAATAAGCTAACCCGTTGTTGTTCCGTCGCATGTGCACTCAAGAATAGCATCGCACGAGTATTCTAGCAGCGGCATTGGTGTGGGCGACGGAACACGGCCTTACTTAACTCATTAGAGACATTTAGGTCTATACTTTTAGTGGTTGGGGGGCGGCGGGAGTGCTCGCTCAGCTCACTCGACCGAAGACTCGCAGATACGGCTCATCATTAAGCCAGTTATCCGGCGATGACTAACCGCAGAATCTCGCGACGCAATTAAAACGCCGTCGTAAAAGCGACGTCTTGTCTTGGCGCGATCCTTTGTTGGCTGGAGCCGGCGTCATAAATTGCGTCGCCGAAAACACACCCATTCGCGGGGAGAAAAAAAAAGGGGGTGAATGCGAAAGGGGTTAGTTACGCCCTTTTGTCGAGCTCACCAGGGCTTGACAAAGGAGCCCCCTCCCCCCTCCGCCTCTTCTCTCACACACTCCCGCGAGCCGTTTAAAAATTTCTCCCCCATTACCTGTTTATGCGCCGCTGTTAAAATGGTTTTCGCGTGCGGAAGACGGGCGGCTGGGAGATCGTTCCGAGGCCTGACCCTGAATGTGTAACTCGGCTACAATGCGACTCGCAGGATGTTAAAAGGGGTGAAAGGGCACGGCGAGGAAGGCACTGCTGTTATTACTCGACTGGAGTCCCCGTTTCACTTCTCCTGAATAGCGACTAGGGGGCGGTGGCGCTAAGGACGGGAGGGAGGGGTTAATGCTCTCGTAGAAAGAGCGGGGGAACGCGGGGAAGAGAGGGCGAGGGGCTGAACGCAGTTATAGTGGGAGGAAGGGAGGGTAAATGTCGCGTAAAGTGAGCCAAAGAAAATGTCCTGAAACTTAATCATCGCACTTAGCATTTGAATGGGGCCGTACAGAATATCCCATGGGAAGGAAGGCGTGGTGGGCGCAAGAGTGGCTTAAGTGACGCATGGCACCTGCAAGTGCTACTGGAACGCAGTGCTGTTCTGTTGATTGTGGTCCACCGTCGGAGGCTGCATCTCAGTCCTGTGGCACGGAGATGCAGCCACAGCTGACACAACCAGCTTCTGCTACACTCGCAACTTGAGTGCCGAGCAGTCTAGCAAGAGCTTACAACTACTGCAGTAAGAATCACTTCCTACTTCCTTTCACTTCAGAATGAATACTCCCCAACATTTTGGATTAAAAAGTTTTTTTCACAATTTTTTTCCTGAAAAGTTATTAATTTAAGATAGAATCAAAACGTAGATTATTTGGATACAAGGGTGGATAGATGTGATGACTTGNGGGGGGGGGGGGCGCTTTCCCTTTCAGAACCCTCACATTGACATGAAATAGTTCTGTAAATGAATATAGTCGGTAATGAAGTAATGCAAGTATTGTTTCAAATGTTGATTTTACTTAATTAATTTAATATGATTTCCTAAAATTTTGATGAGACAGTGCCCTCTCTTGTGCCCAGAAAGTCTACATTTTCATCTGCACAATGCATAGAAGAGGAGAAAGGTGTTTCTTCTAGTCTGCACGGCTCGCGTGCTTGCACTTCAGAAATGGTTCGGCGGTTAACGAACTCATCCAAGACACATACAAGTTAGATTTTACAGCTGAATATGGAAGCGATCAAAACTTTCTTATCATACGTAACAGATTGCTATACGCGCGCACACATTGACACGACGTCATAGATGATAAACGTATTCCTAGTTCCAAGTACACAGTCCATAAAGATAATAGCCAGCGCACAAAGTTCGAATTATAGTAGGCTTCAAAATCTAGTCTATTCCTAATGAAAAATTCATAAAATTCCAGTTGGTGTAATGCCGTAGATTTATAATAAACATCGGTTTCTTGTGCGTCACTCTTTGTCCTAATTATATTGAAGTTTACAATGGAAAAGTATAATTAACTTGACCTAAGTAAAGTCTTTCCTGAATATTTCGTACACACTATGTAAAGAATGCTTTGGATTGTAAAGCAGAANAACTTGACCTAAGTAAAGTCTTTCCTGAATATTTCGTACACACTATGTAAAGAATGCTTTGGATTGTAAAGCAGATACTGATGGATGCACATTTTTTCTGAAATACATTCTGTTTGATCGGTATTAGCATCTTGGGCGTCGCTTATAAACAGAAATTATAAATAAATTCCTCGCGGTAATANCATTCTGTTTGATCGGTATTAGCATCTTGGGCGTCGCTTATAAACAGAAATTATAAATAAATTCCTCGCGGTAATATTCAGGAAAAGTATATTGCAGCATAACTCTAGCAAGGCTGTTCGGAATTAACTAACGTCTTTTGGTAACCTGGCCTGGAATATACTTTTCTACTCATTTATTTAACTTCCAGTCTGTATAAAATTAACATTGCTATGGACACAAACACTTTTTTCGTATATCGTTCAAGTGAAATTGCGACATTTTACGAACGTAAATGTGTAAATAATTTGGTAATACTTGCAATCATTTGCATAAAACCGGAATTAAAACATTAAATCACAAGTGTAGTAATTTCCGCGAAGCTACATTTACACTAATAACTTTGNGCATAAAACCGGAATTAAAACATTAAATCACAAGTGTAGTAATTTCCGCGAAGCTACATTTACACTAATAACTTTGCTGGGATCATGTGAGTAAGTGTGATGACTAAAATACATTTGTGCGATAGCATGGGCAGGCCTTGGTACTACAGAATGCCTGACCGCGCTATCACACACAAGACTGTCACCACGCTAGTGAGCAGAAGAATGCAGTGATGAGGGTACAACTCCTCGTGACCCNCTATCACACACAAGACTGTCACCACGCTAGTGAGCAGAAGAATGCAGTGATGAGGGTACAACTCCTCGTGACTCGAAACAGCAAGAATCCCCTCCGCCCGTCAGAGAGCCAGGTGACGATTACTGGATGCCACGACGACACAGGTCATAGTAACATCTCGAACGTGCCTGTTCCCGCTGTGATGCCAGCCTGAGAAGATACTGCAGAAGGCAACCGGAGCTACAACTTGGCTCTACTCATCATGTCGTACTCCTACTGAGTTTCTACTGCACTTGTGGTCTTTACACCAGTGTGTCCATTTTCATAACCAGTATAATTTCTTTATAGCGAAATACAGACTGTGGGCTCCGAACATCATCACAGATCAACAGCCCAACTGGACCGACACCTCGCCTAGTGGTCGAGTCTAGTTGCCCAAGCCAGCAAGGCAGATACACACTGAAAAGCCAAAACAACTGGTATAGGCGTGCATATGCAAATAACAGAAGTATTGAACTAATCAGAGTAACGAGATGCAGTCGAAAGCTAGATCGGTTACTGCTGCTACAATGGCAGGTTATCTAGATTTAAGTGAGTTTGAACGTGGTGTTATAGTCGGCGCACGAGAGATGGGACATAGCATTTCAGAGGTAGCGATAACATTTGGATGTTCGCACACGACCATTTCACGAGTGTACCGTGAATATCGGGAATCCGGTAAAACATTACATCTTCGACATCGCTGCGGCCGGAAAAAGATCTTGATAAACGGGACAAACGACGACTGGCGAGAATCATTAAACGTGACAGACGTGCAACCCTTTCTCAAATTGACGCAGATTAGATATGTGGACTGCCCTTGAGGATTCATGGTGTGAATTGCCTCCTGTATACCTTCAGACATTAGTCGAGTCCATGCCACGTCATCTTGCGGCACTTCTGCGTGCTCGTTGGGTGGGGGGCTACACGATATTAGGCAGGAGTACCAGTTTTTTTGGCTCGTCAGTGTATTATGCCCTAGTAGTAAGATGTCCAGGTGGTACGAGGCGACATCATGCTTAGTTCTCCTCTACTGAGGTCGAAGGTATGGCGGGTGCTGAAGTAGTTCTAGCGGAGTCTGATAGTATGTTTGCTGGAGATAAGTCATGTGCGACACTTCATCTAGCCTGTCTGGAGTGGCGTGCGTGTTACCACGTTCACATACCAGGACTTGGCGCTGCCCGACACCTCAAGCACGTAGTCACCTTCATTCCAGCATTAAGGAGTTCGATACTCCTTCCTCTCCCCTTTAATACATGAAACTACTTTCACATTTCACTGCTAGAACTATTGTGAGTATGCTTCATCTCGTTAGTATCTTTGCAATTACCCTTTGACAAACCTTTATGCCAGCAACTGCACCCGCTATTTATTGTATACACTTATTGGATTAAGGGCTACCGCAAACTGGAGTGACTTGGGACTCTTAAAAAAAACATTTTTTGGTGTATGTTACAGTTTTGAGTACAGTGAAATATTATAACATATATATTATTGACAGAAACCAACTTCATGAGACTGCATAATTTTATTTCAGATCTTTCACGTACGGAAACCAAAGTCATTTATAAATGTCCAAAATTACCGAAGTTTAGTTACTTACAGTCGTGTTTTCGGCGATTTAAATTAGTCTAACTTCATACATCAAAGCGTTATTAAAACGAGTTATTTGTATTGCCTCTATAGCAGATTTCCTGTTCTCACTACACCGAAAAAAAAATATTGTTGTAGGAACCATAATTCCTTCAGCCGTCACCCTCCACAACTGTTAAAATAGGGACAACAGTCAGTTTGGTTGTTGCTACCCTACGAATATTGTTAAAGTCATATGGTAACACCAACAGAACATATTGTAAAATGTCAGTGCGTCACAAATCAGTGACGCCATTACTTTCTACAGAATAGAATATTGCGATTACATACGAGCAGGGTTATGACTACAATACAGTATGGTAATCCGTACAATGCTGATCTGATGTCGCTGCAGAGTTGATTGTGTACCCAGCAGTAACATATGGTACAGCTAACTATCTGTTCTGCTGCTTTTACTGAGCGTAATGGTAGCCCTAACAATTTTGTGTGGTATATTACAATCCCCTCGTCGTCTCATAGGATGCGCTGCTATCTGTACTTATTTTTCTGAACTTGAACAATTCCTTGTGGAAGCAGGCAGTCTTTAACTGCCAGACCTCGTGTTGATAGACGGACGCCTTAGACCGCTCAGATATTATGTATGTTATGAGACTTGGGTTTTTAAATGCTTTTGTTTTACATCGTTTAATTTTTTTAAAATCATGTCATGTAACTTGTCTACAGACGAAGCTCGACGCAACGAATTCACATATGAGTTAACTTATTTATTTCATAAAGTTATTATTCCTTTATGTTACATATATATATATATANATTTTTTTAAAATCATGTCATGTAACTTGTCTACAGACGAAGCTCGACGCAACGAATTCACATATGAGTTAACTTATTTATTTCATAAAGTTATTATTCCTTTATGTTACATATATATATTTTACAACATTGGGTGTCATCTGATATAAAAATGTTTTGACGTGTAACGTTTGTGTAAACCGGTTTTCCTTTCACAAGATGATTTGAAGTACCAAAAAAATGTGGTGTTAATTAATTCATTTTTATTTTCTGTTTCTGTAAGAGATATACGTCTTTTAAAAACAAATAGGACATTTTAGCACCCTTGTTGCTATTATTACCTATAACGCCTAACATGACGGTGTTTGTCAACACTTTAGAGTGTGCAAAGTACCCTCACAGATTGTCAACACCCTCCATTAAATAAATGTTATTTCACGACAGTAATATTTTCCTATTTATCTACTGTATTTCCAATTCTACTAGTTCTATAAAATTTAAAAGAATTAGAAGGTGCCTTTAACAATTGGCGGCACTGTTATGATTACCATACTTGTTACTGAACGCTACGATTCTAGTTCTCTAATCTTTTAACAAAATCAGAGTGTACCGCTAACAATCCGCGACACTGTTGTAACTACACTAAAGAGCCAAAAAAAAACTGGTACACCTGCTAATATCGCGTAGGGCCACCCGAGCACGCAGAAGTGCCGCAAGACGATGTGGCATGGACTCGACTAATGTTTGAAGGTATGCAGGAGGAAATTCACACCATGAATCCTGCAGGGCAGTACACATGTCAAACCTGCGCCAATTTGAGAAAGGATTGCACGTCTGTCACGTTTAATGATTCTCATCAGTCGTCATTTGTCCCGTTATTTCGCGATCTTTTTTCCGGCCGCAGCGATGTTGAAGATGTGATGTTTTACCGGATTCCTGATATTCACGGTACACTCGTGAAATGGTCGTACGCGAATATCCAAATGTTATCGCTACCTCGGAGATGCTATGTCCCATCTCTCGTGCACCGACTATAACACCACATTCAAACACACTTAAATCTTGATAACCTGCCATTGTAGCAGCAGTAACCGATCTAGCTGCCGACTACATCGCGTTACTCTGATTGGTTCCATACCTCTGTTATTTGCATACGCATGTCTATACCAGTTTGTTTGCTCCTCAGTGTACCATACTTGTTTGTTAACTCTACAATACCAGTTCTGTAATCTTAACAGAATCGGAGGGTTCGTCCAACAGTCCACGTCACTGTTGTAGCTACCATACCTTTCCTACAAACTTTTGAAAAAGAAACAAGGTGATTTCTGTAGAACATTTTGTTGCAGTAACCAAACAGCACTGTTGGGTTTATAATATTTTGTTCTGTCATCGTGACAATACTCTAAGCTTGTGTTCATAACTATCTGCATAGTTCCTGCTACAGAAAACACTGTTCCTGTTCACAGGAGAGATGGTTCTCACAACAAAATAACTTTCAACAATGCTAAGATTGTTCAGCTAACAATTTGGATTAAAAAGTATTACCTAATATTCTGTTGCTGGTACTACAGTTTAGTTGTCGCTACTATAAAATGCCATTACAGAACTGTTTTTTTATTTTTTTATTTCTCTCTTCTAGGTTCTTTCAGTGCAGATGAACTCACTTATACTTGACTCAGGATCCATAATCATGCTAATTANTTTCAACAATGCTAAGATTGTTCAGCTAACAATTTGGATTAAAAAGTATTACCTAATATTCTGTTGCTGGTACTAGAGTTTAGTTGTCGCTACTATAAAATGCCATTACAGAACTGTTTTTTTTTTTTTTAAATTTCTCTCTTCTAGGTTCTTTCAGTGCAGATGAACTCACTTATACTTGACTCAGGATCCATAATCATGCTAATTATGTACGATCAGCCTTGCGAGGATTCAGAATAGGCACAGAGCAGGGATCAAGCATTGCTTTCAGATATGCCCATTCAGCAATTTGTCAGATTTAGGAAGTTTCTGCGTTAAAAAATCTATATGAAGCTTCTGCAGCGTTATTTTTTCTGAGTTATAGTTTATTCACGGTGACTTCCAACTTTTCTCAAGTCCTGCTGAAGTTCTACTTCCATGACATTCCTCCGCCTCATGCAAACTAAGCTTAACTAAGTCCAGAAAATTACACCAAATGGACAACGCATCGCATTCATACGCACTCGATCTAATAATATTTTGCATGAGAACTATTTCTGACTAAGTCTCACCAGCACACCTATTTTCTCTCTGTTTTATTTTTTATTAATTATAAATTAAATATTATAACGTAAATATAAAATACAAGTAAAACTTTAATTATCCAAAATAAAAGGTACATTTATGTTAACACAAGTACAAAACGCTTTTGATATATGGCATATTTAGGAAACTACAAAGTACGTCATGCATGGGGTGATTTTTCAAAGGTTTGATCCAAAAAGTGTTAAGAAACCATATTAGAAAAGTCTCGAACTGACCATTAAGAAGTGATAGCTAAAACGGGCGTGTAGTTTAAAGAAAACAGGAGCGAGACAGAAGAGCATCGGTGGCTCGCTTNTATTATAAATTAAATATTATAACGTAAATATAAAATACAAGTAAAACTTTAATTATCCAAAATAAAAGGTACATTTATGTTAACACAAGTACAAAACGCTTTTGATATATGGCATATTTAGGAGACTACAAAGTACGTCATGCATGGGGTGATTTTTCAAAGGTTTGATCCAAAAAGTGTTAAGAAACCATATTAGAAAAGTCTCGAACTGACCATTAAGAAGTGATAGCTAAAACGGGCGTGTAGTTTAAAGAAAACAGGAGCGAGACAGAAGAGCATCGGTGGCTCGCTTCTAAGCAGCTCCAGTTTCGGCGCCTGCGGCCACAGCACTTCTCTCAGTTATGAAGATATACGTTAAGAAAATTAATTAATGTTTGCTTTGGAGTCTGGTGCAGAAGGAGGAGGAAGTTGCGGGCGGTGAGTGCGCAAAGGGGGCGCGAGCGGAGGGGTGAGGGGGCTGGCAGAGGTTGACAGCGATGGTAAGCTGAGACAGCAAAGTTGGAAGTTAGCCGTGTGAGAGGGAGTTACGGGACCTCCCACCCTGAGCACTCAGCTCCTGGAAGAACGAGACACTGACAGGGCTGGGATTTGCTGCCTCCACGAATATCACTGTAGGCGTNAGACACTGACAGGGCTGGGATTTGCTGCCTCCACGAATATCACTGTAGGCGTCATGCAAATTACACTCTGAATCCAGGATTATAACCAGCGGAATTATGTTACCTACTGGCGAAACAGTGGCATGCACTGAGCCAGGCCCACTGAAGTTCACTAGTCATCAATAGAAATCACTGTTAACTCAGTTTATACGAGGGCAAATCAATAAATAAGTTACTTTTCCATGTTATGGACATGTATGAAACCACCTATACATAGGCAACACGGCTATGGCAACATACAATGTAAGTTCACTTTTTCACACAGTCCCCAAGAGACTGTAAACATTTCTCGGAACGGTCAACCAACTTTTCGATTCCGGATGCGTAGACATCTCCTCCAGCGCTGTGTAACCACCCGGAGACAGCTGCTTTCACCTCCTCATCGTTTCGGAATCGTAGTCCACCGATATCCTTTTTCAGCTTGCCGAAAACATGAAAACCCTGGCGCTTCTCTTTAATTGCTTTACGCAACCGGTTCAACGTTTTATAATGCGAAGCCGAGTTGATTGTCGTGCCTTTCTGCATAAATTCCACATGCGCCACACCCTCCATGTCAAAGAACACTGTTCCAGTAACCTTTCCTACTGAAGGTTGGACCTTGGCCTTCTTTCGCTGTAGTGATGAGGTGTGCACCCATTCCATCGATGTTCTCTTTGTTTCGGGGGTAAAGTGGTGGACCAACGTTTCATCCCCTGTGATGATTCGCCGCAGAAACTCGTTGCTCTCCGCAGAATACCGTTGCAAAAATGCCAGTGACGATTGGAAACGTTATCCCTCGTGAACATCGGTGAGAAGACGCGGGACCCATCTTTGACACAGTTTACGAAATCCAAGGTGCTCGTGAACAATGGAGAACACACTGCCATAAGAAACTTTCAGCAGTTTTATGCGCCGATTCTCTCTAATGATAGCATCCACATGGTCAACATTTGCAACGGTGCTGGATGTTGCGGGCCTGCCTTCGCGATATTCGTCCGTGATATCCGTGCGACCGGCATCAAATTGCTGACACCACTTTACAATACCTGGCCGAGAAATTGCACGCTCACCACATATACAGCAATGGTTTGACAATGAATGTCCGTGCAATTAAACCGTTTAGCCCATAGAAATCTGATCGTTGCAAGCACCTCCAATTTGGAGTGAACATCCAGTTGACACGCCATTGATCCTAGCCCGCTCTGCACACACAAACACGACGGGCAACCACACCAACCTTCCTATCGGTCGTCTCAGCAGTTATCGTCCCTTTCTCCGCATTTCCCAAGGTCACGACACACAGCGCGCTCTCGCGGCGAGTTAGTGTAACTTATTTTTTGATTTGCCTAGCTGCAACTAAAATAATAAGTAGAATTTTACTGATTCCAGTGCAGCGGTTTAATCAGGTCTGCAGTCAAATCCAAGATTTGGAGAAGTTTAAAAGTTTTTACATTAGGTTGCTCGCGATATTTTGTGGTTACAGACTATACTCCAAGAACTTACACTGTCGTATTAGTTTTTTAACGGAGCACAGCGTCTTCAAGGAATTCGATTTAAGAGCACGTTGGGCGTACATAAACGGAAAACACTTCAACAGAACTTGCTGGTTTCGCGTTCAGTGAAAAAAAAAAAAAANGCACGTTGGGCGTACATAAACGGAAAACACTTCAACAGAACTTGCTGGTTTCGCGTTCAGTGAAAAAAAAAAAAAAGGGTGGATGGGGGCTATGGCATTAATCAAATAAACAAAACATATTGTGAAAATTAATATTCTACGTGTAACAATATTTTCATTGATTATGACACATGTGGCAAAATAATTCAGCTACATTACAAATTAAAGGCGCTGAGCATTCTCTTTAGCAAATCTATGTATAACTTTTTCAACGTTAGTTTTCAAGTCTCTATCTACATGTAACAGGCAATTTCGATTCAACTGCTCCTCAGTCATTCTTGATATAACTTTAGTTTTGACTTCTCAGAGAATAGAAAAGGACTTTTCGGCTGTAGTAACACTGACTTAAATATTACGCAGAATTTNTTAGTTTTGACTTCTCAGAGAATAGAAAAGGACTTTTCGGCTGTAGTAACACTGACTTAAATATTACGCAGAATTTGCAGTAGCATATGAATTGTAGGAAATATGTCAGCGCCACAGTCAGTCAATACTTCATGCACTGTCTCTGGTATTTCTTTGGTCTTTTCGTCTCTTCTCCATTTGGCTTCCCATAGTATTCATTCCAGAAGAAGATAAATCTCAGATACTGTTGATGCAGAATCTTGTTACAAAAATAAATTATATTTTTTGCACATTACTTTATTTCTTGCTCCGTGCGTTAAGTTAAATAAATTTCTTTTATATAGTGTTATTTACGTAACACTTATCAATAAATTGTTACGCCCCTATACACTCTGTAAAGTGATAATTTCTTACGTGTGCAAAAATAAAACATGTGACTACCCGAAACAAAAAATAAAATTGGCGGCAAACGCTTGTAGAGGCTCCGTGTATGGGATCTCCGAAAATAAAGAAACTGCCCTGAAAGTAAATAATGAGCAGTGTTACAAACTGAAATAAGCTTAGGAAAATGTCATAAAATCTAGCGTGAATATTTTATAAATCGATTGACGACCATTCTTTACTACCAGGCCTTCTTATCTTGCGAAGTTTCAACCACCACCACCACGACTCCAACCTCAATGGATCGTACAACCGAGAAAACTTCAGGTGCGGCCGTTCCGATCGCCCGAGGTNCAACCTCAATGGATCGTACAACCGAGAAAACTTCAGGTGCGGCCGTTCCGATCGCCCGAGGTACATTCTGAAGTTTCCATGTCACCAGCGCGTGACTCTACAGGTCCATTACCAATACCTTGAATTTCATCACGGTCAATTTAAGATTTTTGGGCCTATGGCATAACGACCTGAGCGCTAATTAGTCCAACGGCCAGGATGAGCCTATATGGCGACTATCGGTCCATCCATGAGGCCAGATGTGAGGTCCTGGATGGACAGGTACGTCCACGGCGGAGCCCAATCAGGGATGAGAGGTGCCGAAGCATCACTCTTGGATGCTTGGGTCACTTTGGTGTGAGAGGGTATGTAGGAATTGAAATCCGCGGCTTCACCAAGCTTCTAGATTCACGTGCCGTTCCCAGGCTTGGATACCAGGATGCGACACTCACCCGATACCTCAAACGCCTAGAAACCATCCTCCTCTGTTGCCCAAGGATTCGGTGACCCAGTAACCCCTGAAGAGATTGTTACAGTCGCTGTGTCTTTCAGAGTGATTCTGGATATGTCATTGCAATGTTCCTGACCTCGTGCCGAAGTCGTTCTTAGAAAAATCACGGGCCTTTGAATTCAGGAACAAAATTGGTACCAAGATGAAATATGACCTCGGATAAGTTTGTTATCGGTTTGCGGAAATTCTCTAGAATATAGCTACGTGTAGTTTGTATTCTGAATAACGATTAGGCTAAGTTACCTCTAAATTGCAATGCAATTCTTTACTAACAGCCATAAAACTCAATCCAAGCGCTATAAAACAGAAATTTTAAAGAGAAATGATAAAATGGACACGGTCATGTTAGCGAGAAACAATAGTGGTGGGTCGAACTCATCGGGAATATTTAATATCTCCAGTTGCTACAATACTTAGCTGTTTATGCCATGTTTACATACCTGCGCTCCACACACATTACTGTTGTAAGGGTGGCTGGGTGGTTCAACATCTTACTCGCTGCATTACTCTGACAGTCGTTGCTCACCGCTGAGTGCGCTAAATATGTACACACTCCAGACATTAATAACAACACGTCTTTACTGAAATCTCTTCAAGGTGCGGCCAAAACACATAAAGCCATCCTTCAGTAACTCTCCAATATATAAGTTCGCCCCTTCCATCTTGTACTGCACATCACCGGAAGTGGCTGCCAATACTATATACATGCTTTCTTCGTAAATGGCGGGAACAGGGAAATTTTCTATAAATGACGGGTTAATTTCAATGACTGCATAATCAAGCTTTCTTGCAAAGGTTTGTTATTTTACGATGGAAATTCAAATTGCGTGCGCAGTGAAATGAAGGCCTATTAACAGCCACGATCTACTAGGTGATTAAAGTTGGGCGCCAAAAGAAATGTAGTAGTAATCGGTTCACACATTTACGAAGTTTCCAATGGATTACTGACGGACTTACACACGGGCGCAATTGAAGTCACGTGTATTTTCTGTTCGAACTGCAGAATGTAAGTCCTGGTAAACACGATGCTAGAGGCGACTATTGTTTAAACAATCGCAAACCACTTAACTAACTTGTGACCTCACTTGCCGCGGAGTGAATACGACATGAACTAATGGGCGAGTGGTGTTGAAGCAACGTCAAATTCCGTTTTCCGATCCCTCACTGGTGGCGCATCAGTGTAAAGTACTTCTTATGTCATCGTACCTGCGACTAGTCTCTCGCACCAGCTGCACGTGGTCTGCAGCACAAGTACTTCGTGCGGTGACGTCACCTTGGCGCGTGTTGATGGTGCGAACGCGCCTCAAGTTAGCTTAAAAAAATATAATAACATCAAAACTACTTTAGTTCGTGTAGGCGTGTGCCAAAATGCCCGGAAGGATTTTATGGTCACTCGGACAACACGCGTACATTTCTAATTGCGAGAAAAATGACTTATTGCCCGAGGGGGTTCAGGGTTTGTCTTATAAAGAGTTTTTAAGGAGAAAAAATAGTCCGCCTTCGCAATTGAAGTAGACCGCCGATTGGTCGAAAAGAAGGTTTACGAAAATGCACTAGCAATTAGCCAATCCAAGAGATTGTTACGTGACGTGTTTAACCAATGAGAATCAGGGGTTGGGGTTGAGGCCTGCCGACTAATTGGTACAACGAAGGTGAATAATTGGTGGAGGGGGTGATGGGGGTGGGGAAATTAACCAATGGGAAACAGGGGTGGAGTTAAAGCGAACGCTTCTAATTGGTCGACCTTGTGTAGTTCTTGTGTAGTTATCAGCCAGGTCACGCGTATAACGAACAGTAATAATGAAGTACATACAGCCAGGTTAAAGTGTGTGAAGTGTGTTTACGAGCTGTAACTTTATTTTTGAACAGCACGCTTGAAACAGTGCGCGGCAGTTGTCCCGTCCTCCAGCGCAGGTATTGACAGACGAAATAACTGACCAAGTGGAGTAGAGAGGTTTGTGCGGCTCTCAACAACGACGTCTTGAGAGCTGATGACGGTGAAGGTAGGTATCGAGCAGCGCCATAATTCAAGGGCAGGAAAAACGGGAGACCCCGAGAAAACTCGCAGACTAGTGGCATCGTAAGGCACGATTCCCACGAGTGAGATCGGGGAGCGTATTACCAGGAATCGAACCTGGTTCGTCTCGGTGGGAGAGCGTTCTAGCCGCTGGGCTACGGCGGCCCCAATAACGGAACAACGACTGACGGGTTTACAACTGGCCGCATCAGTGCAGGGAATGGAATACGGCGCAAGCTACCGGAGAGACATTCGCCAACACAGAGTTCTCATATCGGCGTCGGCTTTCTGCAGCGCGTCTCTGGGGCGAGGTTGGACGGCGACAGGAGTGAATCTTCTTCGTAATCGAGCTGCTAGAAGTGAAGACCCCCTGGTTGTCTCCAAAGAGCGTCCTGGGGAGTAGTTTAGCTGCGTAAATCCCCTACCTCACACACCGACCCACGTCTTGATCCGTATTCCATTCCATCCAGAATGCACACGTAGCGACGTTGAAACAGTTCCGTTCCCTCGCCAGCCGCATCAGAGCACAGCGTACGTTATATCTGTCATCGGCTGCAGAAATATAGGCAATCAACTACCTAGAACGTGTCGAATTTCAGATTACGGACCTACAAAATCTTTAAAGGTAGCGTAGATAAATTTCTAAAAGAAGTTATTCTGTTAACATAGGCATGATTAAATCGAAGTCCCTCTTGAAAATATTTTAGGGCTGGTACATTTTTACACAGGATACGTGTAAATCCGAACACAAATAAACTGAATTAATTCTTTAAAATTGTAAATATGTGTATTACAAGGGGGAAGATTGTTGTTAACAACAGTATACGTTAACTTAACTGAAAGGTATTTTCCCAATATAGATATTGAATCGAAAATCAATAATGACAGCAAAAATATAAAAATCAGAAGACAGTGTAATTGAAATCCGAGAAATTAGAGATGGCAGTCGAAACGTATACGATGGAAATAATAAGTTGATTTCTAGAGAGAACTTGTGTCATCTTCGATGTATTTCCACGAGGTTTGCAACTGTCAGGTAAGGTACGGCGTGGTTGTGTTGTGTAGTTGTCAGTGATGAACCAACTCCACCCGAGGGAGTTAGAGTCCTGTGTCGACTGCCACGCTGTGCGGGCAGGCACGTGGCGAGCTCGCAGTGTGACAGCAGCTGTTACGTCCCCGCCACACCGCCCCAGGAGACGTCTTCAAGAACTGCCTCGTCTACTTGTGGTCCCGGGTTCCCGTCTTGACGAGGTTGCTAAAGCGACAGACGTCGGCGCCCCTTGAGACTCGACCAAGGCGGAGCGAGCTCTCCTCCAGCAGCCGGGATTACAGTCGCACATCGCTGCCTACAGCACGGTTACAACAGCAAACAGGCTTACTCCTTTCATTTATTGTTCTTAAACAGTGAAAAATATTTCCTAAACTTTACAAACTATTCTATAGCATTTAGTTGCCAGAGACTTTATTGTAACGCTTCGAGTAAAATATTGTATCGTTTCAACACGTTATTTTATGAAATATACAANGTTGCCAGAGACTTTATTGTAACGCTTCGAGTAAAATATTGTATCGTTTCAACACGTTATTTTATGAAATATACAAGACTTTTTATATATCTACATTATTTTAATAATTTAAAAAACTACATTACATGTTTGTTAAAATACGACATTTGTTTCACACATTCCACACTTAAGTCTTGTCAAATCTGCTCTGATTGACTGGTAGCGCTATCAAAATTATCTTAACTTTCATTTTCTATTTTTCTTGTAAAACCACCAAAATATTTTGGGCTGCATTTAAAATATAAAAAAAAATATGCCAACTGATATTCACTTGTCGAACATTGTATTTATTGTATTTAATACATGTGACATCTTTGCCACTCCACATGTCACCCTGGCATCAACAAACAAAACCAATGTTTTTTTTACATTTACAAACCAAATTTTTGAAAGAATTTTTTTTTACTTTTTTATAAATACTGCAAGAGTATTTTTTGTAAATATTGAATGTGATTTAAATTTTGCACATTCGATGTTAAGAGGCTACGAAATTTTAATCTACAAACTCAGAATTGCACATGAAGGGCAATCAACTCTGGAATCCTACCTCGGAGCATTTTTCATGTTAGCAATAGCATACTTAATACTCCTAGAACATGAAATGTTAAACACACCTGATATTTTACAGACAACTTAAAGCATACAAGTCGTTAGCGATACATGACGTAGAAAGACAGAAAAATATTGCTGACTTAAGAGACGTGAGCTTGCGAATCTACAAAAGACTGTAATTCTACTATAATCCCATTGCCAGCCACATACTTTTTTTTCTACACTGTCAATCTCCTCGCTCCAACCTCCATTTTGTATGACGCTTGATCCGAGAGGCAATCTGGCAGAATGCCGTGTCGCAATATCTCATATTTAACTAATATATGATAGCATTCGTTGTAATTTTCAATAACCTGGTGCTGATTTCTCGTTAGTATGTTAGAACTGGTATTATATGGCCTTGAGCCATAGCTTAGTCGCTCACATTTTAAGTGTAATGGAAAACCGAAATTAAGTAGTCATAAAGAATGCGCCGTTTGAGAAAGGCTAATAAGATTTAACTGGTGAGATATTTTGTAAAATAGGCATTTCGATATGGGAAAAACACGATAATAAATGTTACGTAAAACTGTTGAAAATACAAGAAAGTTCATAATTTGAAGAAAGAAGAATTTGCTCAATATTTGTAAGTCTTAAATACGTCTGAGATTCAAACTTATGACTTTCTTGAGAGTCAGAACCTACGTAGTGGGCAACAAAGGAAATGCATGTGAAAAGCTATTTAGGTTATGCATTTTAACACAGCTTTGAATATTTTTAAAGAACTGTCAATAGACTAGTAGAGCAAACAGAGGAAAGTTAATTTAAACATTTTAACACTAAACGCACCTATAAATGTTTAGGCATTTCCATTTTATTAATCAATCACAAAAAAATAACATATCTACGTAAATCAGATTTTGCCCGCCAATTTGAAAGATAGCGCCATGCGAATAAATTAAATTTTTATGGANTAAATCAGATTTTGCCCGCCAATTTGAAAGATAGCGCCATGCGAATAAATTAAATTTTTATGGAATGTCAGAAAATAATTGACCAAATCCTATTAAATTTGGCAAACAAGTGGCACTGAGGTAGATGATGTCAAGTGTTATGTTTTAAACATGCCAGACTTTTATTTTCAAAATAGCGACTATGTAGCCATTTTAAACTTAGAATGATATATCGTCGAAACCATGT
>NQII01004572.1:21967-46381 GCA_002778355.1 Clitarchus hookeri
AGTTTCCAGACTCTCAAACCAGGTGCTGCCATCTTGTGAGTTAAAAGCGCACCATCATTTGCAATATGCCCTTCCATGACATCTGTTATCCATATCCCGAACTACACCTAGAAACATATTATAGATTTGTTGTTTAAAATAACGTATTCACGTGCATATACAAATAATTTTATTTTCCCGCGAGCTCTGTATAATTTTGAAAGTAACATATATTTCGTGTACCGCGTTTACGAACGACCCTACACACGTCCACCAAGCTCCGTTTACGAATGCAGCGCCACCCAAGCAGTTCACCAATTGCCACGTGTAGCAGCACCTCCTGGACGCGCTGACTCACCACATCAAAGCCTATTCTTGACACGCCTGTTGATGGCGAATGGATACATAAACAAAAAAACACGGCAATTTTCAACTGTCAAAAATGTGGCCTTCTTATATGGTACACAGTATACTTGTATATTCATCTCTGAACGGTTCATACTCTGCATACTGGACATTCGTATGTGAGCTGTGTCATTCAAATGATAAATAAAGTATAGAACAAAATACTCTGGAACTTTATTTCGTNGTCATTCAAATGATAAATAAAGTATAGAACAAAATACTCTGGAACTTTATTTCGTTCTTAAGTAACTAGCGTTCAATTAACTGAGTCTCGTGTTTCTACCTTCTGATCTAGTCGAGGGCAAGCCGTGGCAACGTAAACAGTCGACAGTAACCAGTGCCGAACGTTACAACATGGCGCCCCACCTTTGAGGCTGCAATATTATTTTTAATATTAGCGTAACAAGGTGGAATATTACAACATGGCGCCCACCTGTGCGGCTGCATTAATATATCGTAACTAGCCTGCGGGAACATTACATTTCCTTAGAGAGAGATGCAACGAATCGATAACAAAAAAAATTTCTAACTGGTTAAAAATTTCTAACCCATTAACAAATGTAACACATTCTCGTGAATGTGAATATCAAGATTTGAGAAAATTTCTTGTTTCAGTTCAATTAACTAATGTGAACCCCAAAACTTTTCAATTCTAATACGTACTTTGAAATTGGGAATGTGAAGATAAAAGTATCTTCTGAATTGAATATTTTTAAAAATGATGCTACTATGTAAATCTGTAGAGAGTAGACATGTAGTCTTTGTCAGAAGTGTGTGGGCACCTTGGCCGTCGTGTGTTTACTCGGATGAGTACTGATGGCAGATGCTGTCTCTTCACGTCATCAGGAAATGAATCTTCTGAAGACGAGACACTGCAGATTCACTGCCAAATACTGATGCAAACCTTCTTTCGGGCAGTGGAGAGCCACCACACACATTCCGAAACACAAATTCCATGAATGTAGGAACACAAGCGCTGAGATACACAGCTGCTGAAAGATGCAAATATGCCTTTATTGGGTTTCCAAGGTGTCCACTCAAAAGGAAAACGGGGAAAGTCTGGGATTATAATGTGATGGAAATGGCAGGGAAAATGCTAATAATTTGCTACTCTGCAAAAGTTGTTAGAAGTGTGAATGCAGGGTTAATTAATTATACGCATATACTATTCAAAATTTCAATTTTTAAGTTTGTGAATCGGTATAAATACATTTTTGCCAAGTAACGCGGGGTCAATATGTACAAAATAAAGTATTTGTGTGTGTGCAATGGCCACTCACGTGAAGTCCGTAACATACATCGCAAGAAATATAGATGGACTGAATAAAATGTTGGCCATGCCATGCACAATGTTGGGCGAGTAAATTTTACACGTAATTTACATGTACAATGTGTAATGTAAAAAATCAGTTTTATACATAATGTAATAAATTCAATTGATTTTGACAAAATAAACACTTTTTATTTATTATTTTTAAGTTCTATTAATGCTTTTACACACAAAACAATACACTCGGTGCAAATTGAATTCAGTCATGGAACTCTTCAAACATAACTGATCATTATTATACCACATAACATTTGAAATGTTGTTAAATCAGTTTTAATGTGATTTCATTATTTAAAAATTGTGTTTATTTACCTTGCGCTGTTAATTTCAAGTAGGTGTTGCCCCTTACACGATAGCAAATATTGTAAAATGCACACTTTCTGAAATCATTTCACTCTCTGTGGTAAATAACAATTGTTTTCTGATTATAGTTTCTGCAAAAATTATAACTTTTGTAAACATAACACAATTAAGATAAATACTTAGTCTAGCATAAGAACATGATTGCTGCTAGATTTCAAAACCGCCTCTATGGTAATAATAATGTGATTAAAACTCACGCATTCCATGATTTTAAATTTAAAAAGTAACAAACTCTACAGTACATATTAATGTACTTACAAAATGTAGTCAATAATCATCTCACATTTGATCTTTTATTTTAAGAAAGTAATGAACATGCACTGGTATTTTTTTTATTTTTCAAATGAAAGCCGATTCCTGTTAGCATTATAGAAAAATACCAGTTGGAGAAAACTCTCTCTCCAACTATGAAAACGAAGCTGGAATGTTTAGTAATTTATTAGCCAAATCTGCTAGTTTCTTATGGTGCCCTTGGCAAAAAAACCAGAATGTTTCTGGAGATTTAACACCCTTGTCCAAAAGGTCACCAAATATTCCCACCTTTTCACGGTACTGCTGAAAACTGGCGAGACCTTTTGCATCCAGTTTCCAATATGAATCCTTCCACTAGCTCATGACGTTCTTCATTAAGATTCTGTCCTTGATAGTGCGGGTGAAATACATTTGTTGACATGCTATAGATATTAACAGATTGGTTCCTCAGTTTCTCAAGAAGGTGCAGTTCGTAATCAGGTAACTGTAGGGTCGTCCATAATTCTACTGCATCAGCGACACTGCCTTCTGACTTGTGACAAGTATTGGTGAGCTGTCCCACAGAGGATCTAAGGGTGCAATTTTATCATTTACTTGTGAAAGGAAACATTCATCAAATAAAAGACATTTCACCGATGTTGAAATTTTGGCAAATTCATCCATTAGCTGCCACTTTACGCAATCGCTGTGACGTTGCTTTTCAGAGAAACGCAGGCATCTCGTCGAGAGCACCAGCGAGCGTCCACTGCAAGACAAGCTCTAGAACCACCGTCAGACAAAAGTTGGTGCTGCTGATCTGGATGTTTGAATGGTTTCAGAACCGGATTTACTTTTGACGATGCGTTTGTTGGTAGCAGGTCCGTAGCCAGCAGATTTGCAGTGTGCGAGTTACAGGCAGAATGCCGTCATTTATGACCTTTGCTCATTTTTACCACGTTGCTGGCATTATCAGACAACAGTACAGTGGATATGTGTGTTATACTTGGTATTTGCTTTTTTCGATGCCTCCTCTACAATTTTACGTAATTTGTTTCCTGCCTCCGACACATCAAAAGCCTCCACAAACATACATCTTGGTTTTCCAGTACTTGCCTTAACATTGTGTACCATTGTAACAACATTCTCTGTATTACTGGATTCATTTTTCCATCCATCAACGAGTAAAACCGAGTCAGGCTCAACATGTGTGTGTTTAGATTCTTCCTCGAACACATCAAGTAGTCTGTTAAAAATCATTTTTCATCCAGGAGGTTGGTAGGAAGGGTGCAATTTACGCAGCATGTCCTTAAAATGCTTGCTATCCACAACGCTAAATGGAATGTTGTAACTGAAATATTTTTAGCAAGTGCCAAGTCAATTTCTTTTTTTTTTTTTCCCAGAAGCATTTATCTTGTCAATATACCTTGTTATCGTACTCCAGATGTAGAGTTGAGGGGTAGTTTTGCAGGGTGGCTAGCAGTAGAATCCCTACCACGTCAGCACAGGGTGTTGAACTGCAACAGTTGGTTTGGAGGTACTCCTGTCCCAAATGATCGTCCATCATCTCTTCAACTGACGTCTCAGCTGTAGAACGTGAAAATTCTGAAAATGTTGGTTCTTGGGGGGTTTCTTCTACAACATATTGTTCTATGAGCTTTAAGACGCTCTTTGCTGTGTTTTTTTTTTTTTTTTATAAACAATTACTTCACAGAATCAGCATTTAGCACAATTATTTTCAACTTTATTATATACAAAATTAAGTTCTCCATATATGTCGTGAAGTCGTCTACCACAGCGATTCATTATTAGAATATATAAATATCAGCTGAGAAAGACTAATATTATGTCTTGTTAGCATAACGTCTGCTTCATCACTGAATCTGTTTAGTTCTGTCAGCCAGGCCCGGTCTGCAGGAGGAAATGCATCAGTGTAATATATGGTTGGGAGCTCGCATCCATGGCCACCTCTCACTTGCATATGTAGTGATAAGATAGCAATGTTCCTATAATACCATGTCACTTGCCTTGAGTTGCCTTTGGCTTCCACAATCATATCCATTGCATGCTGTGGTCCAGTTTTTAAGGACATCACCACTTTTGAGTGGATATTGGAATTCTACATTATCAGGCTCCAGTTCGAGTTTGTGAGCATTATTTAAAATATAAAATGGTGAAAGGTAAAAGTTTGTCAGAGGTTTTTTTTTTANTCCAGTTCGAGTTTGTGAGCATTATTTAAAATATAAAATGGTGAAAGGTAAAAGTTTGTCAGAGGTTTTTTTTTTTTTAACGTATTTTACATTTATTACGTTACGTGGTTTTTACGCGTATTCCACACGTCACGTAGAGAACCTTTCTTTTACGCGACGAGTCCCAACTCTGCGTGCCCGGTCTGTTGCAGTGCAATTTAATTCTACTTCATTGATAGCATATTTGTTCTGTCAGCGGTGAAAAAATATGGTATTGGAAGATTTCGGTTCTGAAAATAGATTAGTGAAAACGATAATATTCTGCCTGGAAAACAGGAAACAGTCAGGGAATTCCAGTGGACACCTTGGTTTCAGAAACACTGAGATCATACTGGCCTTTTTCTAGAATTCTACGATGACTACCGCAACGTTCATTACAATAGTGTATTAACAAGTCTAAGTTCTAATTAGGCGGCTGCCCAATATTCACACCAAGTCATGCTGTAACTTGCGTGAAGGTCATTCATTACACCTTGTCCAGTAATGTATTGACCAATCAAAAGTCAGCACATTTCCTTTTAGAATTTGAGCCTTATTGACATTGTTTTGTATCTGCACTGTAAGTCAAGTCTGGAGCACTAAAAAGTAGACCAACCTGTTTTTAACTACGTAACTGTGAGAACATGGGACATAAAATTAATGATGAACATGTTAGGTGACTTATACAGACTTTGGGAAGCTGGTATAGAGGAGAAAAAAAGATTAGACTCTGCTAAGTAAAGGCTTTTGCCAACTTTGAAAGTGAATATTTTGTTACAATGATTTTCAGTTGTCTCTCACGTGGTTGTGTATTTCATTGAGGTGCAAGGAAATATGCCACNAATATTTTGTTACAATGATTTTCAGTTGTCTCTCACGTGGTTGTGTATTTCATTGAGGTGCAAGGAAATATGCCACAAAACTACTGCACTGAAAGAAAGAAAATTATTTACCAAAATAAACTGGATGAAACCAGTGTAGAGCATTGCCCTCCCTTGATTTAAAAATATTACATTTCAAAGATCTGTAGACTTTAATAGTAATAATGAAAAAGATGAAACAGTTTTTCGAAAACTTACTTGCAAATACAAAATGCAATCTTTTTTTATCATGAAAATGCATGTTTGCAGATTCAAACACTTTGCATTAAAAAACCAGGTGATGTACATGAAATTGCACTTACTTTTGCCATTCACTAAATATCCTCCATTAGCTTTGGCAGTCTCCTCAAACCTGGGTGCATAAAAAGGCGAAGTTTCTTCCCCCTTGCTTTTGCTTCATCTCCTTTATTCAAGTTCTTTCTCATTTCTACATTTAAAAAATATCAATTTTTACACCCACCATATTGAGCATCAGTTCACAAAAAGCCATGTGTGTGTTAGTTAATAGCTTTTGTAATGAATGTAATGGAAAATACAAATAATAATTTTCCTTAATAAGATTTAAATAAGAAATTTTGTTAATTTACCTACAAACATTATCATTATATTAGTCATTTAATGATTGGGCACCAATACTTCATTTAGCAGTGCTAGTAAATCTTTATAGTACATGAAAAAATACCCATAGCCAAATACTGTAGAAGCTGTAAAAAGGACATCTGACACAATTTATTTTTAAAAGCAACATACTTTGATTTATTCCTGCATTTCCAGAAGCTGAGGAATTACATCTTGAAAACTGACTTCACAATGAAATACAAACCAAATAGTTATTGTAATAAATTGGGTGTTCACAGTAGGAATCCTGTTGTCTGGTTATTTACATTTAATGACTGCATCAATNTAGTTATTGTAATAAATTGGGTGTTCACAGTAGGAATCCTGTTGTCTGGTTATTTACATTTAATGACTGCATCAATACATACGTATGTATTATGAGCAACCAATGTGTTACGATATAACACAATTAAACTTTATTTTGACAGTAGGTTACGTGCATCGTGGTGCCACTCATCTGGAAAACACGGAAATGTCTGGAAATTTCNTAGTTATTGTAATAAATTGGGTGTTCACAGTAGGAATCCTGTTGTCTGGTTATTTACATTTAATGACTGCATCAAGAAGTCTGTACATAGGTATGTATTATCAGCAACCAATGTGTTACGATATAACACAATCANATCAGCAACCAATGTGTTACGATATAACACAATCAAACTTTATTTTGACAGTAGGTTACGTGCATCGTGGTGCCACTCATCTGGAAAACACGGAAATGTCTGGAAATTTCAAACAAGTTAGCTACATGTCGTACATCTCACACCGCTACCGTAATCATATAAATTTGTTTTGATGATTGTGGACAAAATGCTTAAGTATTTTTCTTTGCAAATTATGTAGGGAGCAATTTTGTAAGATCAGGGAAGTATTTTGGTGTAAAAGTGTGTTATAATGCAAAGGCGTCAATCTCCATAGAAAAAAAAATGTTGGCAAAAGGTCAGGGGGAAAAAGATTATTTTTGTCTGGAAATCAGGCATGTCAGGGCAATTTTTTTATAGAATAAAGGTGGCAAGCCTGGTACGTATATAATTGCAATAATCCCNGCAAGCCTGGTACGTATATAATTGCAATCAAAAACCATGCCCTTCTGCTTAGGGATAGTTGCTGGCGCCAAAATTTTTATTCAAGGATGAATATTTCTATACCCTGTTCATGGTTAACTAAGCTATTCAGAAAGCCCTACATATTTTGTTTTTTCTTGTTTTTAATTAACATAACCGACTGCATTTGCATGTGATCGTACTTGCCAGGTTAGCGAGACCTCTTCCCAAGACCAGAAACATTCCAGTACAACAGCCATTACAAAATGTACCACCTCACCGATACAAAAATGTTCTATTTAATACGTAAGGATACTTAATTTTTAGAGTTCCACATTTTCACCTAAAATCATCACTGCTATTTTGTCTTGCGATTTTTCTTTTCCACAATTTGATATCAAAATCACAAAACAGCCTCTATCAACCTTTCCTTTCCTTTTTTTTTTTAAAATGGTAGATATGGGAGACAAACTTAAATCAAACTTTTTAAAATAATCTTTATCTTGAGCTTTTGTCCCACATTACCTTGGCTCTAACGTACATCCCCCCTTACCCTAGTTTATTTAAATAGAGATGTGGGGCATCGCTTAGTAGGGCTGCAGCATTTTCGTTGAGGAACAACAGCATGAAATGCAGAGCAGAAGAAATTTATGTTATTTGTGCTATGCCTCTAACTAAATAAAATAAATCATGCAATGATCATTAAATGCAGGTGACTGGCATTACAAGAACGTTGTGGCTGTATTTGTATATGCCTGCTGTCCAGTCTTCAAATGTGTTTGCCATTAAGACACATCTGTAAAGATTCTCCAGCACTGCTCCCTGCGAGCCCGTACTTCTTTGCCAGGTAGCGACATACAGCCGACGACTGATGAACTCTNATTCTCCAGCACTGCTCCCTGCGAGCCCGTACTTCTTTGCCAGGTAGCGACATACAGCCGACGACTGATGAACTCTTCCATCAGCTTCAACAACAGGAATTTTGCCAAATGGCAAGTGTCGTAGACTATTCACAGTTCATTAGGGTTGTGCGAATGAAACTTTTTTCTCGCGAAACAAAAGCAAAAAATATGTTATGGACTTTAATGAAACTTCAACGAAAATTAAAAATAACTTCATAAGAACTCAGTCTTACTAACGAAAGTTTAACAAATTTCGCAACATTTTAGCAAGATACTCATTATAACAAATTTACTGGCAAAACCAAACCAAAAAAATTTGGGATATGTAGTAGGGGAGATTGGCGATACATTAGACAATTTTCCCATGAGCAGGAATAAAAACTTTAAAAATCAATATTTTTAACTATGATAAACCCTTAGCTATTAAGTGGACTTGAAATTGATGCTCTATCATTTGTTATTAAATTAATAAAAATAAAAGGAGGCAAGAGTGCGCACTGTCCCCATATGTGGGGTTACGTTGGACATAGTATGGGGATAGCTTGGACACAGTAAAAAAAGGCCCACTATGTGATTTGTACTATTAAAAAAATTATTTGACATAACACAACGTAACTTGAAACAAATACAAAAACATTAAAAACCCAAACTAGTGCTTGATAGGCCCATGATAATGTTAAGCTATTGCAAATATCCTCACCTATAAAATTAAAGTATACTCTTAATACAAGTTCTTAAACTTGTTTAAGACTTTTGATTTAAAGTAATATTTCTCTGTGCGATCAGAAATCAACGGTATCCTACAACAAATGTCCTCAGCAAAAACAACTGCCCTGTCTTGTTTTTGCTTCAGGAAAAACAAAGGATATTCCTTTTTTTTTAAGAAAGTTTACCTCAGCTTCAACATATGGCTGTATGATACNGCTTCAGGAAAAACAAAGGATATTCCTTTTTTTTTAAGAAAGTTTACCTCAGCTTCAACATATGGCTGTATGATACGTTCCACCTTACCTACATTGTGTCGTAGACATTTCTTTTGTGTAAACTTTACAATAATGAAATCTGAAACCTCAATGTCACTGTTCTTCGCTTTCTACCTCTGAAGACGGCGAAGATGGCAGCACTCTCTTCTTTACAGCTTTTCCTCCTTCCTCTTTTCCAGTTCAATTTTTTCAGGTGTGTCGGTGGTTATCATGCACCGCCCTTCGTTTTCGCCCTTTGGTGGACTGCTGTCTTTGTGGCACCTTGGGGAAGGGTCTGACATCCTCCGGCGTAAGGTTTGGTGACACAGTGAAGCTGGTCGCTGTGGGAGGTACCGGAGTAACGCAGGGTCCTGGGGAATGATGTTGAAGTTGTGTAGGGTTGCTGGTTTCTGGTTGAGGCGACGAGGACTGATTTTGCTTGGTCTTCATCACTAGTAGGCAAAAGTCGATCTGAAACAGCAGATGATAAAAAGTCGTGCTCTGAAAAAAATATTTCTGTCAAATGGTGATATTCCTGCTGCTTTAAACCCTGATGTTATCTTCTCGGGAGTAGCCCCTCGATCCCAAGCTTTGCTGGCGACTTAGGGATTGAATAGATGCTCATAGTGGTGTTGGGATTGGAATTCATCCAAGAGTTCACTTCAGCACTGTAAAACATTTTGGAGGGCCCAAAAACACACCTGTCAAGGGGTTGCAACTTGTTGGAAGTGTGAGGAGGCAGAGTCAAAATGACTATCCCTTTCTCTTTACAGAAAATGAGGCCTTCTATGCTGAGATGGGGTTCGTGGTTGTCCACGATCAGGAGAACTGGTTTTTCCTGCGAGTAACGGACATAATCCTTGAAAAAATGCAAAACTTTGACAACATTTTTGTTAAGTCATCCAACCAGATTTATGGGCTAAGCCAAATGCCCCAAATGGTACCCCAGCCATCATTCTTGTTTTGTTGAACCTGATTCTGGGAAAGACCCATACTGGAGGAAGGGCATTTCCATTGGCACAAATGATTCTCACCTGGGTATCAAGTTACCCAAGCTCCCTGGAAGTCACACGACCCGCTTGCTTGCAACCTTTTTCACCAATTATTTTTTGACAACGGAGGACAGTGGTGACCCCAGTTTCACCCAAATTATAAATGTTGTTTGGGCGAAATTTATATCTCTGCAACATTAAAAGCAGTCATTCTGCCCAGACTTCGGGCATTCTACGGGAAAGATTCGGTTGCCTCTTCATAAANTCGGGCATTCTACGGGAAAGATTCGGTTGCCTCTTCATAAATGCAGAAAACCAATCCTTACCTGCTTCTTCTTCTTCTTCGTACCAAGACAATGGCAATGTAATACCACACTTATTGGCATACTGATTTGCGAGCTGTCTGGTATGTTTTGGGGTTAAACCGTAAAACATATGAGAGCATTAAAATAAATAATTTGCCAACTCTTGCTCAATGTGGTTGAGGATAACACTGCCAGTTTTTGAAATTTGAGTCAAAACTCGCCTTTTTGGTGCCTTCATTCTCGGCTTTTTTTTAACCAAATAAGCGCCAGACGTGATTTTTTTTAGTCCATGAATGGTAGCTGCAGATTGTAACGAAGCTCCATTTTCCAAAACTTCTAAAACAGCAGCTTTNTTTTTTTTAGTCCATGAATGGTAGCTGCAGATTGTAACGAAGCTCCATTTTCCAAAACTTCTAAAACAGCAGCTTTCGTTGCCTTCTCATCAAACACACTCTCAGTCTTTTTCTTGTAATTTTGAACCATCTGAAACCATAACCCTTTTTTTGTTGTTGTAATGTTAAGGTTATATTGTTGCAAGAGATATAATGGGCAGGTAAGGGGTTACCTTTGACACTTGTCCAAAGTAGCCCCATGCCCCGTCCAATGTATACCCAAATGACCACAAAACACAACATTTTACACAGTATACAGTACAAGAATATATTGACATCAATCCTTGTTGGCTTTAACACCACTTTATGTAGTAACTAGTATTTGATCATATTTATTACACTTGAAATTACTTCCCATTTCAGAATGAAAATCACATCCACTATATATACTAATTATTATAAGGAAAATCATATAAAATGTAAAATGACACTCACCTCTAGTGTGTGNTCACATCCACTATATATACTAATTATTATAAGGAAAATCATATAAAATGTAAAATGACACTCACCTCTAGTGTGTGTGAGTTAAGCAGTCATTTTGATTTTCAGGTGATCATTTGTGGTCTGTTACACCATTCACAGGGATATTAAAGCAGTTGGTCACAGTTTGGAGGGAAATTTGGCAGTGTCCAATGTATCCCCCTCAGTATTATTTACCTTGCGGGTTCTTGCCTACATTACAATTTCCTTTTTATACAGTTATATTAGTTATAANCCCCCTCAGTATTATTTACCTTGCGGGTTCTTGCCTACATTACAATTTCCTTTTTATACAGTTATATTAGTTATAAAATAATGAAAACAAACAAGATGACTTGCAATAAAAATTTTCTTTGCTAGTGCACTTAAAAGGCGTTCATTAAACACACAAATATTCATTAAAATTGAGGATNTGCAATAAAAATTTTCTTTGCTAGTGCACTTAAAAGGCGTTCATTAAACACACAAATATTCATTAAAATTGAGGATTTTTTTTTTGTTATAATATTCATCAACCAAATTTCTTACCAAAATGAAAATTTAGTTGTTATTTTTCATTTTTGTTTTGGTATACGAAATATTCCCCCAACCCTACAGTTAATTGTAATATGACTTTCCCAATTGTGTGGCTAAAACTTTTGTCAAAAATCCTGATAACGGAAAGCCTGTCCTATGCCTAACCTCAATGTGTAAACCATTCCTTGTTATTGCAAGTGCAATGTTTACANGCTTCAGGAAAAACAAAGGATATTCCTTTTTTTCTAAGAAAGTTTACCTCAGCTTCAACATATGGCTGTATGATATGTTCCACCTTACCTACACTGTGTCGTAGACATTTCTTTTGTGTAAACTTTACAATAATGAAATCTGAAACCTCAATGTCACTGTTCTTCGCTTTCTACCTCTGAAGACGGCGAAGATGGCAGCACACTCTTCTTTATAGCTTTTCCTCCTTCCTCTTTTCCAGGTGTGTCGGTGGTTATCATGCACCGCCCTTCGTTTTCGCCCTTTGGTGGACTGCTGTCTTTGTGGCACCTTGGGGAAGGGTCTGACATCCTCCGGCGTAAGGTTTGGTGACACAGTGAAGCTGGTCGCTGCGGGAGGTACCGGAGTAACGCAGGGTCCTGGGGAATGATGTTGAAGTTGTGTAGGGTTGCTGGTTTCTGGTTGAGGCGACGAGGACTGATTTTGCTTGGTCTTCATCACTAGTAGGCAAAAGTCTATCTGAAACAGCAGATGATAAAAAGTCGTGCTCTGAAAAAAATATTTCTGTCAAATGGTGATATTCCTGCTGCTTTAAACCCTGATGTTATCTTCTCGGGAGTAGCCCCTCGATCCCAAGCTTTGCTGGCGACTTAGGGATTGAATAGACGCTCATAGTTGTGTTGGGATTGTAATTCATCCAAGAGTTCACTTCAGCACTGTAAAACATTTTGAAGGGCCCAAAAACACACCTGTCGAGGGGTTGCAACTTGTTGGAAGTGTGAGGAGGCAGAGTCAAAATGATAAGTCATCCAACCAGATTTATGGGCTAAGTCAAGTGCCCCAAATGCTACCCCAGCCATCATTCTTGTTTTGTTGAACCTGATTCTGGGAAAGACCCATACTGGAGGAAGGGCATTTCCATTGGCACAAATGATTCTCACCTGGGTAACAAGTTACCCACGCTCCCTGGAAGTCACACGACCCGCTTGCTTGCAACCTTTTTCACCAATTATTTTTTGACAACGGAGGACAGTGGTGACCCCAGTTTCATCCAAATTATAAATGTTGTTTGGGCGAAATTTATATCTCTGCAACATTAAAAGCAGTCATTCTGCCCAGACTTCGGGCATTNAGTGGCTTCGGGCATTCTACGGGAAAGATTCGGTTGCCTCTTCATAAATGCGGAAAACCAATCCTTACCTGCTTCTTCTTCGTGCCAAGACAATAGCAATGTAATACCACACTTATTGGCATACTGATTTGCGAGCTGTCTGGTATGTTTTGGGGTTAAACCGTAAAACATATGAGAGCATTAAAATAAATAATTTGCCAACTCTTGCTCAATGTGGTTGAGGATAACACTGCCGGTTTTTGAAATTTGAGTCAAAACTCGCCTTTTTGGTGCCTTCATTCTCGGCTTTTTTTTAACCAAATAAGCGCCAGACGTGATTTTTTTTTAGTCCATGAATGGTAGCTGCAGATTGTAACGAAGCTCCATTTTCCAAAACTTCTAAAACAGCAGCTTTCGTTGCCTTCTCATCAAACACACTCTCAGTCTTTTTCTTGTAATTTTGAACCATCTGAAACCATAACCCTTTTTTTGTTGTTGTAATGTTAAGGTTATATTGTTGCAAGAGATATAATGGGCAGGTAAGGGGTTACCTTTGACACTTGTCCAAAGTAGCCCCATGCCCCGTCCAATGTATACCCAAATGACCACAAAACACAACATTTTACACAGTATACAGTACAAGAATATATTGACATCAATCCTTGTTGGCTTTAACACCACTTTATGTAGTAACTAGTATTTGATCATATTTATTACACTTGAAATTACTTCCCATTTCAGAATGAAAATCACATCCACTATATATACTAATTATTATAAGGAAAATCATATAAAATGTAAAATGACACTCACCTCTAGTGTGTGAGTTAAGCAGCCATTTTGATTTTCAGGTGATCATTTGTGGTCTGTTACACCATTCACAGGGATATTAAAGCAGTTGGTCACAGTTTGGAGGGAAATTTGGCAGTGTCCAATGTATCCCCCCTCAGTATTATTTACCTTGCGGGTTCTTGCCTACATTACAATTTCCTTTTTATACAGTTATATTAGTTATAAAATAATGAAAACAAACAAGATGACTTGCAATAAAAATTTTCTTTGCTAGTGCACTTAAAAGGCGTTCATTAAACACACAAATATTCATTAAAATTGAGGACTTTCTTTTTGTTATAATATTCATCAACCAAATTTCTTACCAAAATGAAAATTAAGTTGTTATTTTTCATTTTTGTTTTGGTATACGAAATATTCCCCCAACCCTACAGTTAATTGTAATATAACTTTCCCAATTGTGTGGCTAAAACTTTTGTCAAAAATCTTGATAACGGAAAGCCTGTCCTATGCCTAACCTCAATGTGTAAACCATTCCTTGTTATTGCAAGTGCAATGTTTACATGCCCAGTTTTCCTGTGGAAATCCTGTGTTTTGCAGCCAATCTCTAAAAATTTCTGCACCCCAAATTTCCAATTTCCATGTCGAAGGGGGCCGTACCAGCATCAATCAGCAAGATCTTTGCACCAGCACGGCAAAACCAACAGCATTCCAGCACTCCTGGCGGCCACCGTTTGAACTACACCCCCTGATACTAGCGCGCCCCTGCTGGCGACAAGTGAACCAGCACAATGCACAAAATGGCTGTGCCGATACCAGCGCTCCTAGCCGCAAACTGTAGAACTTCAAACACTCTGGTAGCGGGTGCGAGAATCGAAGATGGCAGCCTACAGCAGCAGACTGGTGGCAGGCGCTGGAATTAAAGACGGCTTAGCACACACTGGTGGTGGATGCAGGAATCAAATATGGCCGCCTACAGTAGACAACTGGTGGCAGGAATTCAAGATTGTCACCTACAGCAGACGATGATGATGACATCCAAGATGGAGGACGCTAAAAGCAAGAGAGAGAAAGGACAAGAGAGCAATTAAAGGAGACTGGAAGGAGTATGAGAAAACCCCTCAAGGGATAGAACGGACGAGAGAGCACAACAGGAAGGAATGACAGAGTGTGAGAAAAAATAACATCAAAATGCCAGAGCGTGAGATAACTAATTTGAATGCAAGAGCGTGAATAGTCAGGGTGGAATGATAGAGCCGGAGGAAAAAAAGGGGAATTCCAAACGGAAAAAAGGGAAGTCCAAGAAGGCTGCAATTGGTCAACATATTTTATTCTTAATCATTTGTAATCAATAAATTGTTAGTTTTTACAGTTTTAAATTTTAAATTAAAATAAATTATTTTAACTCTTTTTAAAGTTTTTTACACTTGTTATTTTGAAATAACTAAATATTCTAAAATTGTCAATTATAAAAAAAAAAGCTAATTGTGAGCCAGAGTCCTTTTGTTGTATCTACTTCTGTCCAGTCCGGTGTTACTGGCTGGGGGCGGTGAATGACGTTATTAATTTGGCCAAAAGTTAATCATTAAAACTGTCTGAAATAATATACATGATGAATGGAACATGAATAGTGAGGCATGGCTGGGGAAAAAACATATTATTACTGGAATTCTTATTGGAGTCCAGTTAAAAGTATCGTCTAAGGGTCTCGATGGTTTGACTTTATTGGTCAGTTAGAAAAGATAATCGTTTTTAAGGAAGATTTTGTGTGTTTTATTTAAGAATTTGTGCGTATCAACGGTTTACAGTCTCCATGAGCAATTATTTGTCATCTCGTACACAGCTCTGATTTACTATCACTGTATGTTTATTGGTTTTGCATTTATGGTTCAAAATAGTGTAAAAACTTTACAACTTCCAATAAAATGTATTTTGGAATGTCTCTGGTAATCATTTATACTACCNTGGTTTGACTTTATTGGTCAGTTAGAAAAGATAATCGTTTTTAAGGAAGATTTTGTGTGTTTTATTTAAGAATTTGTGCGTATCAACGGTTTACAGTCTCCATGAGCAATTATTTGTCATCTCGTACACAGCTCTGATTTACTATCACTGTATGTTTATTGGTTTTGCATTTATGTTCAAAATAGTGTAAAAACTTTACAACTTCCAATAAAATGTATTTTGGAATGTCTCTGGTAATCATTTATACTACNGTTCAAAATAGTGTAAAAACTTTACAACTTCCAATAAAATGTATTTTGGAATGTCTCTGGTAATCATTTATACTACCAATTGTGACGTGTTTATTCTCTGAATAATCGTTAAAAAATAATGTTGATTTATACTCCGTCTGGAGAGATATACAGTTTTAAACTGTCGTTCAAACATCCGTAAGACACATGTGACATACTTTTATTGTTTTATTGTTCAGGTTATGAACACTGTATATTTAGCTCTTGGGGTTCCGAGGTTGTGCCGAAAGCAGAACTATTCCACCGGCTCTCGTTTGCTCAGCCAAGCCTTGATGTTGGGTTCTTGAAATACTTTCTTCTGGAGAGTCTTGAGAGCAGGATACTTCTCCAACACATCAAGACCCTGCATTCTGGAGGTTATACCTCCTACGTCGGTCGCAAATCTAATGTCTACCCATGAAAGCTGCAAAAAAAAAAAAATTAGTTCGATAAACTGCTAGATTTAAAGAGCATCTTTAACGAGTTAGAATAATGTCTAACGAGAAGCTGTACATACTGCTGTTAGGAACAGGAAATAATGTCCAACTTTTGCATGTCGATTCCTATGACGTTGAATAAGACCAGTTCCTCAAAATGAAGGTTCCCGCCTTTGAATTAATGATTAAATTACCTATTTCTCTTTGTACGAAGTCCAAAAATACATCCTGTTTTAACCAAACGGACCAGAATAAACATAAATCCTTGTCATTTGTTAGTCCTGCAGTTTGCATTAATGATTGCTAAGCGTTACAGGAACAACAATTTCTTTCTCTGATTTCGGNTCATTTGTTAGTCCTGCAGTTTGCATTAATGATTGCTAAGCGTTACAGGAACAACAATTTCTTTCTCTGATTTCGAATGATTACAGTACGGAGAGGCCTGTAACTCACTAGAAAAATATGCGTGTGATTATAATTATCCCTTTGAAAATATTGTACAGTTCACAAAAATTCCTTGTTTTGTAAACGCTCATTTTGAAGTAAGAATGACTAGTTAATTTTCTTGGTAGATATATAACTTAGCACTATGACTCATGAGAATAACAGTGAATTCTTGTGGATGTGTAATCAAGGAGTTTGAAAAATTATTTTTATACTCAATTCACGGTTATTTTCAACTTTCCTGAAACCTTGCTAACGTTCTACTTTCAGGATATTCTTCTGCTTCATGCAAACAAACCTTAGAAAATTGCACCATAAGACCAACGCACCGCATTCGTGCGCACTCAGCGTAATAATGTTTTGCATAAGAACTATTTCCTACTAGGCATTACCAACACGCCTATTTTCTCTCTGTATTTATTCGCATTAGTTATACATAAAATATAAGTGAAAGTTTAATTTAACCAAATATAAGGTGGTTTTTTGTTATGTTAACGTAAGTATAANCAACTTTCCTGAAACCTTGCTAACGTTCTACTTTCAGGATATTCTTCTGCTTCATGCAAACAAACCTTAGAAAATGGCACCATAAGACCAACGCACCGCATTCGTGCGCACTCAGCGTAATAATGTTTTGCATAAGAACTATTTCCTACTAGGCATTACCAACACGCCTATTTTCTCTCTGTCTTTATTCGCATTAGTTATACATGAAATACAATAATTTATACATAAAATATAAGTGAAAGTTTAATTTAACCAAATATAAGGTGGTTTTTTGTTATGTTAACGTAAGTATAANTTATACATAAAATATAAGTGAAAGTTTAATTTAACCAAATATAAGGTGGTTTTTTGTTATGTTAACGTAAGTATAAAAAAAACCTGTGATACATAATATAATTGGAAAACAACCAAACACGTTATACATGGTGTTTTCTCAAAGGTTTGATTCAAAAAGTGTGAAGAAAAAGCGAATACACTATTGTATATACCGTACTGCTATGTTATTTCAACAGTTTTAACAGTTGGAAAAGCTGCGCTATATTTAGTCAAACATATTTGTTGATTTTTATTTTTGCGAGCGAGCTTTCTAATGCAACACAGCAACATCCCGTAATCGCCATGTTTTATGATAGTCTTGGAAATAATATTTGTTTAACTTCTCAAACTACAAAAAATTCTACTTATTACTATATAGCATGCTCATTCTTCAATTATAAGTATATTACCACATTGCGTGGATTTTGTCTGATTTGCATGTAAATTCAATTTTACAAGAATACATCTGAAGTGTTACACTGTCTTGTTAGCATAGGCTGTTTACGGTTAAAAGAGCACTTTTGAAATCAACATTTGGAAAATGTCACTGCCCCTATACGCTATTCACGATAAAGTGAGGACTTTTTGAAGCCCTCTCATTTGGAATAATAATAACTCTATTTGATTGCAGCCTTAGATGTTAACCTTCGAGCCCGGTGAAATATATACACTGTGTTTATTAGTTACATGGCAATATTTGTTTTAAAAAGTGGTGGAAGGATAACAAATAGCTGATAGGAAAAAAATTAACTAGGGACTCAAAACTGCTCACTTTACTGAGAACAGTGTATACCTGCATGTATTTCATTTTAACGGGTACACTGACTGGCGTGCACCCAGTGATGCNACTTTACTGAGAACAGTGTATACCTGCATGTATTTCATTTTAACGGGTACACTGACTGGCGTGCACCCAGTGATGCTGATAATGATGGAGAGAATATGGCCCATGTATTAACACTGAATTAAAAGTGCTAAGCAAACATTACTTGTGAATTCTAAGATAATTAATTTTGTTTCATCTTTTTTTAATGCATGTAAATTGAAGCACATTTGAAAAAAATAATTTATAATTTCTTAGTTTTACGTGGCTGATGCATGAAAAAAGTGAATAGGTCTGTGGCAATGTGAATTTTTAACATGGAGGAAGAATACACAATCTGCATACAAGTAGACCTTACGCAAGGTCTCGAGAGTGCTCAGTTTCCCTTGGACAGCNGGAGGAAGAATACACAATCTGCATACAAGTAGACCTTACGCAAGGTCTCGAGAGTGCTCAGTTTCCCTTGGACAGCATATAAGTACAATGCTTCAACAATTTACATAGAATGGGAAGTCCACAAGTGCAGAGCTGTTTGACACTAAAAGATGTGCAATTGCTAGGGACATGTGATTTCCACGAAATTTTTTTTGAAATGGCGAGACTTCTGTATAACACGCGTACACTTGCAATCTACCTCGGATTAATGACCACGTGTCTTTGTGAGAAGACATTGCGGTGTTTCACTGGGCCAATCAGAATCCGTGTTACTGCAATACGATACTTTTTGTGCGATTCGTGGGTTGGCACCTGAAAACGCGCAATAATTTAAATCGTTTAGGGTGTCCTTAACATTACTTTTGTTACAGTTACAGAAACTACTAATACCGGGGACACTTCAACTAGAGCTGCTCTTTATTAAATAAAATACTACTGTGAGTGCGACGATACATGTTGTGANATACCGGGGACACTTCAACTAGAGCTGCTCTTTATTAAATAAAATACTACTGTGAGTGCGACGATACATGTTGTGAATGGAAATACCTTCTATGAGGTTCAACAAAATCTCACATTGAAGGACATCAAAGCCTAATTCAATAACTCAAAATGNATGGAAATACCTTCTATGAGGTTCAACAAAATCTCACATTGAAGGACATCAAAGCCTAATTCAATAACTCAAAATGGGATCTGTATGCAAGCAGGTCTGCATTTATAACTTCCACATGCGTGGCTTTATCTTGGCCATCATATGCGGTATGCCAAACACCAAGGAGTAGTACGTCTACATTCCATTTTTGGTTACAGTTTCCAGTTCTCTTGTTTATATCTTGGAGGCATTTTTTTCTGTCTATATTTACTGTTTAGAGCACTGAAGAGTATGTTAGAGTGAGAATAATGAAGTAGCATTGTGCCTAAGTACGTACAATGCAAGGCGTATAGTCTATTCGCAGTATCTTCATACTCTTATCGTATCGAGCTTTTGAAAAATCATTTCATGTACGATGTGTTGTGTTGTTTCCAAAATATTCCACGTATCACAAGCGTTTTATACTTGTGTTAGCACAAAAATATCTTATTTTTGGTTAAATTTCACTTCAATCTACAATTTATCTATACACTAATCAATATGAATAAAACATAGTAAGCAATAGTTTTCATGTAAAGTATTATTCAACTGCGTGCACACAACTGCTTCGTTGTTCCTTTGGTGTGATATCATAGACTTGGTTGAGCTTTCTGTGCATGAGGCGGAGGAATATCCTGAAAGTAGGACCATAGCAAGGCTTCACAAAAGTTGGAAGTGAACAACCATGAATGGAATATATGCGTTACGTGTAATGAAGTTTCAACTCTGCACAGATTCCAACATCCCCTTACTTTCGAGACCAAAAAAATGTATATGAAATTATACTCACTTTTCCATTGACAAAATAGCCTCCATTGGCTTTGACAATCTCTTCGAGCTTAGATGCGTAGAAAGGAAAAATTTCTGCCAAGAATTTTTTCTTCAGAGCTTCTTTTTCTTTCTCATCTTGCATGAACATGAACTTTCTCATTTCTAAGTTTAAAAAAAAAAAAAAATCAAGTTTTATTTGAAATTAATTTCTATTCATAATTTATTTTTAAAAGTATTGCAATGAGCAAGCACATTAAAATAAGCTTATTATTAATTACAAATTTGAGATGTTTTAAGCACAATATAATAAATGAATAAACTGCACATTGTTTTCTTGATAATTCAAAATAGCATTTCAATCTATATAAATGCACGAAGGAATATTAAAATACCTCATTTAAAAATCACACAAAATATTTACTTTAAAAATGTCAAGCCAATACTGACTTACGTACACTGGCGTCAAAATGTTATGCATAATTATTAAAACAGTTGAAAGGGTTAGCGGTTTAGAAACGTAATATTTTATCAAGTTGTGACCGTACCGCCACTTTTTCTTTGCGTACAGTCGTATGTTATGACAGGATGTTGAATGACTTATCTTCCTAAGGCCAATAAAATTCCAGAGAGAGGCATTCACCTTTGTTCTCTTTTAGTGAGCATGTGTGCTTCTGGTTCTATACGTATTTCCATAAAGATAATCTCTTCTTTTGCTCACTTATCTCAGCGTTGAATTAATTTAACTAAGAACCAGCCGAAATTTAATGTCTTCGTATGAAATAGGCGACTAAATAAAAATTATTTACACAAACAAGACATTTATTTTGAGATACTGTATGTAATAAATTTTGCAATTTAATGGAATACAACACACATTTTACTGCTGTTTTGTAAAAGAATAGGGAGTACACAAATTAAAATGAAAAAGAAGTGTATCTTAATTATAGGTACAACATGCACGGCATCACAATGTCAGATTAGCTTTATTTTTACTTCCCGTCGTGTTTGGGATTGTTTCTAACTTACACTATGTTCAACAAATCATGTGCCTCCTTGCCAAGTACTTTATGACTTATAAACCCATGAACTAATTATGTTCAACTTTTTACCAGCAGTGTACATGAAGCAGTGTCTACAGTGTAGATGTTCCAAATGTAATAATTGAAATAGTAACAAAAATTAATGTTTTCTAAAAAGGACATATTATCATTAGCCCAAATGGACATATTGCTGCAGCTTTATATGGCAAATAAAAACGTCTCGAAAGCTGAGTTATAACAACGAACAATATTCACTAAAAAATATAAATACGTGCCAACATTCCCAAATTTTGTTGGGTTTCACTGACTACTTTTAAAACCATTCTTATCTTTCAATTGGTGGAGCTTTATACAGAGTGTTCAGAAACTAAACGCCCAAACTGCGGGAGGAGATTCCTTATGAAAAATAAAGTCGAAAATACATAGGACGCCATATACCTCAACAGAATATTAAAGAAGATATGAGCCTGTGAAAACTGGGTTTTGAAAACGTATTTCCGCTGAATGCCTTGTATTTTCTGCCGGCGGTAGGGATTTTCCCGCAGTACGTCCCACACGGTTGAATGGGACACGCCCATTTGGTGTGCTATGGAGCGTGTACTAGTGGAGGGCACGTCGTTGATGTGCTGACGTATCACTTCAAGCCGAACAGTGCACACAGACAGAGGACGGCCAGCATTATGCATGTGTCTCTGCAACATGGGAAGCATGTCACCTTTTTGCTGTGGACTTTGTAGGCGTTGTACAAGGCATTCGGCAAAAATACGTTTTCAAAACCCAATTTTCACAGGCTCGTATCTTCTTTAATATTCTGTTAAGGTATATAGTGTCCCGTGTATTTTCGACTTTATTTTTCATAAGGAATCCTCCCGCAGTTTGGGCGTTTAGTTTCCAAACATTCTGTATACATATGGCAAATTTAATTTGAAAATGTATCAAATATTCATGAGCTCACATTCCTTATAAAATTGGCGGGAGGAGAGAAAAATATGCAGAACTATTATAGTATCTTGAGTTAATTTTCACAATAACTTTTGTTTATTCACAACTTCATAAACTTATGTAGACCATTTCTTGGGAAACAACCGTAAAAGTTGCACCATTTTCATTGGTTGGTATCAAACACGCTACATCTCAATACTACAATAGCGGACACAGCCTACCTAGGGTGGCGAAACTAGAAAATAATGTTCACTTATGCTACTCGTGTGAGATATTTGATAATATGGCGTTATTTTCAGTGCCCTGCTGTTTCTTATGCTACAATCACCTGATGGGTTACTTATTATGAGATACTAATTTTCTATGATTTTTCTTCGCAATTTTTACTTTTAAAAATACTAACAAATATACACAACAGCTGCAATATCAAACATGTCTCACCAGGGACGATAGTAAAAGCTGTTCACGGTACTTTTACTTAGTATTTATAGGAGGTAATTACATAATGAATCAACTTGTTTCTTTGGATAGTGCCAAGCAAGCGGGAGGGGCATTACATTACATACGAAAGAGAATCTACGACTGCGTTGTGCCCAGAAATTCAAACATCAGTGCACATCCATAATGAGTATATAGCCGGTCGCAGAGGAATTTTTTGTTTCAATGTATACTGTACGTACCTGCCACACAATCTTCAAGTGTGTCGCCCACTATGTCCATCTGAAAAGATTCTTCATCGTTGCTCCCTGCTAGGCCAAATTTCTTCCCCAGGTAGCGACATATAGCATTGGTCTGGTGATAAACTTTGCCATCAACTTCAAGAACAGGAACTTTGCCAAGTGGCATAGCTATGGAAACATTTCGAAACACATCTCGTGACTATACGCAAACACTTTTTGCAGCTTCTTAGAGTAAAATACGGTGTATTGCCAACAAATATAATTTTTGCTTATTAGTAAATGTGAACCTTTCTGTTACTATTGCTAATGTTAATGATTATGCTTATGCTAAAAAGAGTAAATTTCCTTTAGATCAAATTTTTTCTAAGGTAGAGTACACGAGATAATTTCCACGAGAGCTTATTATTTCACGTAGCAGTGGATGGTAATGAACAATCAAAGCTGGCGCATTATTGGCTCTGCCAGCCGAGCCTGCAGACATGGAATATAAATGAGAAATCTATGTTAAAGAAATTCCTTCTCACTTCATCCATGTTAAAGATAAGGAATGTTGTCGCATTAAGAAATCTTGCAAATTTTCATGTTTATTTTTTTTCTAAAATTGAATATTAAAATTTATGTTTTACAAAAAAACTATGAATATATAATAATATATTTTTATATTTATAACATGTATAATTTTAATTTCTTAACATGGCTGTATTTTCTGAAAAAGTTTCGTTGAAAATTTTTTTTATTCAAAACAGTTATCTTTAAAATTTATGCATTGAAAAGGAATTTCTTTAACATTTATTTCCCATTTAAACTCCCGAGGCTGGAGGTTTGGTTTGCAGAGCCGTTGACACCACTTCCGAATTCTATCATGCAGATGTTCCCTTGTGATGATCACTTATACGGGCGTGTTCCATGCCTGAGGAGTTGAGGGGATGTGTGTTATGTGAATTAGCGAACCATAGCATAGACGGACCTCCTCGAATAAAGCGAACGTGTCAGTAAGCACCAAGTTACAGCGTTTCTTTGTGGGAACAACACCCATACTGTTCAAATGCTGTCCGCCGGTGACTATGAAAGAAATCTTTGGCTTGCGTATAAAATAATTCACATGTGTGATGCCTTCTTCCCATGCTGCTACAGGCATGAAATACATACGTCTAGCAGGACGTGTGGTAGTAATTCACGTCTCGTAAACATTTGCGGCTGTGTTGTGGGAGGGTAGCACTGCATAAAGGGTTCACTGATAATTTTCTCAACCTGGAAACATTAAATGTATTTGTTTGTATCCGGTTGTAATGGACATGCATTTAGTAAGATATTGTAGGCTTGGGGCAACGAGGGAATTAAGGTACCACAATATTAAGTATTACAGACACATATATAACGAGAGAGATATAAAAAAGCATATATATTTTATGATCTGTTTTTATTTTATTCCT
>NQII01004572.1:48189-71670 GCA_002778355.1 Clitarchus hookeri
GGGGGGGGGGGGGTGACCCCGCTGGGAACCAAGCCTGGTTCTGGTTCGCCTTGGTACGAGGCGAGTAGTCTAGCCATTGCACCACTGCGGCCCCAAGTTCACTTAAATGGAAGTCCGTGTTTATAAATGTGTGTGTACTAGTGGTGCAACGAATGTCGATTTTTACACATTCGCGAACGCGAATGTTCACCTCCCACATTCGCGAATGTGAATGTTGGTTTTTCAAATATGGCGCCAAAAGCGTGCGCCTACGAACTCGAATTTTACCGCGCGTTTATAACTGGCCGGCCGGGCGGCCATGTTAAAACCGAGAGTAGCCCATATGCCCCGACTCTGAACGAAGTAAACAAATCGTGATTGCTGGCTTACTGAATGAAGTTAGCTGCTAATAATGTTTTCGTAAAGATTTAGTTTGAGGTTACCTTGACGCGTACCGCTCATACCTACCAGTAGTGGCGACGCTATTCTTACCCACGCCGTAAACCTATGGCCTAACGACCAGAGGAATCCTCGAGCTCGAACCAATTGCACCTGTAATGTTGCCTGAGTCACGACGTGACGCTGCGAACGCGGGGAGTCCCAGGCATATTATCGCCCCTCGCCACAAGAAATTACAAATCGGGGAAAAACAGTGCACCCCGCCTACCCCTATCCCACCGCAAACACGAGAGGGTAAGTCCCGAGTTCTATGGAAAATAGAACAGGAACGTATATATACAGGAGCCACGGAGGACAGTTAAGTCAGTTACGCGACAGTTAAGATTTACTCGAGAGTGAAGGACAGTTGAGGTCAGTTACGCGAGAGTTACGAGACGTTTACGATGGAGCAGCAGCGACAAGACAGTTACGACGGAGTCGGGAGTTACGCCGGAGTCACGAGAGTCAGATACGAGGAACGACGAGCGACGAGGAGAGAACTGCACGTCCAGGGATCGAGCCCAGGACTTCTCGGGAGAGACACTGAGACAGCACGACAACGCCAGCCACCAGTATTGAGGTAATTTCAGCAACCTGCCGAAACCTCCCCCCCGACGCAAACATTCGCAGAAACGTGTGTAGGGCGCGGGATAGCTAGATTCCACCATCCGAGGAGATATAAAAAGGGCTAGGTCTCATAGATGTACAGGTCACTGTAACTTTGGACAATAAAAGTTAAGCGTAAATAAACTGAACCCAGTTACGTCTTTGTGTCACCCCTCTTACAGCAGCCCAAGTTGCCGTTAGCCAGCACCGTAACAAATTACTACGTACCCTGCTATCCACAACCCTGTATAGTACAGGTGGGAGCAGCGTCGAGTCAACATACCCTAGTTTTGTTTTTAACTTGTAAAGACTCTATTGTTGTAATTGTACAGTGATAAGTGATATTTCAAAATGAAGCGGTCGTGTGTTAGCGAAGTTTGGACTTATTTTACAATATGTGATGCTGAAAATGTGAAATGCAAAATATGTAATAAACAATACTCGCGCAAAGGAAGAACAACAAGTGCTATGAGAAATCACCTGGAAGCTTTGCATAAAAACGAGTATAATGCTTTAAAGAATAGGGAAAATGAAAAGCGAAATGCTTCTACAACAAGTGTTGTGGCCTCCACTTCGCGACAATGTACGAAAACCGACCTGAAACAAATGTCTGACTGATTGCGTCGAAAAAACAAAAAAGTGGGATAACAACAATGCCAAGTCTTTGAAAATTGATAATTTGATAAGCGAAATGATCGCTTTAGAGGACTTACCCTTTAGTTTTGTCGAAAGCGTTGGATTTGTCAGACTATTGAACCATCTCTGTCCGTCGTATAATATAAAAAGCAGACAACATTTTTCTTCGTTTATATGTGAGAATTTCTACGGCAAAGTTAAAGATAAAATTTTGGCATTAATTAAGTCATTTGAAAAATTGGCATTTGCAACTGATATTTGGTCTGATTCTTGTTCAGGAATATCTTTGCTGAGTCTTACATGTCATGGTACAACAAAAAACTTNACTGATATTTGGTCTGATTCTTGTTCAGGAATATCTTTGCTGAGTCTTACATGTCATGGTACAACAAAAAACTTTGAGAGAAAAATGATTGTGTTAAACGCAGAGGTATTTAACGATGGCCGACATACTGGTGAAAATATAGCTATAAAACTTGAAACCATGTTGTCGCATTGGGAAATACCTAAAGAAAAAGTGCAATGCATTGTTAGAGATGGTGGCACAAACATGAAAAAAGGTATTTCCTTGTTATTAATTAGAGACATTGATTGTTCGTCACACCAAATTCAGCTGGTTGTCAAGGAAGGGCTTAAGGCACAAGATTCCATTATAACAGTGATAGCAAAATGTAAAAAGATGGCAACACATTTTCATCACTCAAATGTAGCTCAAGATGAACTGGCTGCTCTACAAGAAAGACTCGATCAGCCAAAGCTGAAAATCATACATGAGTGTGGTACAAGATGGAATAGCAGCTTGTATTTGTTAGAGCGTATTTTGAAAAACAAAGATTCGTTATGTCTTTATGCTTCCCAGAATAACAAGATTTCACAACTAACATCCGAAGAGTGGATTATTGTGGAAAAAATAATAACTTTACTCAAACCTTTTGAAGAAATTACAAAAGAACTAAGTGCAGCCAATATTTCTGTATCCTCAGTAATTCCATTATTGTCCACTTTGGAAAAAATTATTGGTGAATTTGATGTGACCGACGAATGCGTTGGGAATACGATTTTAGTTCTTAAACGAGAACTATGTCGCAGATTTTCCCATTTGGAAAATGACGTATTGTTTGCTACGGCAACTTTTATTGACCCGAGATACAAATTAAAATTTTTCAAAAATTCTTCAACCAGAGATCAAGTTGTGAAAAATATTTTAGAGTCAATTGGAAACGATGAATCAAGCCTATCGTCTTGTTCAAATCCTAAGCGTGCCAGAATGACTACTCATCGGATTGAAACATCTGGTTCCAGTGCCAGTCTGACAGAGAAATCTATATCTTTAAGAGACACCATGAAATTGCTGATGGATTCCAGCGAAAGTGAAGAAGAAGAAAATGAATGTACAAACCCTATAGAAGTTTTGATGAAAAAAACCATCAATGAATATTTTTTAGATAAACGTGTGGAAAATGATATAGATCCACTTACATGGTGGGCGGTAAATAATAAGAAGTATGGTATTATTTCTCCCATAGCCAGGCAATATTTAGTAACACCACCCACTAGTGTGCCTAGCGAAAGGGTCTTTAGTGGGGCTGGTCTTCTTTACACACCCCACCGAAATAGGCTGCAAGGAGAAAAGGCATCAAAACTTCTATTTCTGAAGTTTAATATTCCTCTACTCTTATTTAATTACTAAGTGTTTCACTTAATTGTGCTTAGATATAAACAATTTTTCATAGTTTTATTTTTCGATTTCAAGAAGTAATGTTTAATGGATATCTTAAAAATTACATAATTAGTGAGTTAGTATTAGTACCAAAGTTAAAATTAACAAAATGTTAAGAACATATTTGTTTTAATTGAAAAGAAGATTATTATATTGTTTGTTTTTCTTCACAATATATTTTTAACTTTATTCATAAGAAGTCGATTTGATTTACAATTAAACATGATTACTAGTTCATTAAAAGATCTCACATATTTGAATAAGATACCCTTTAGGTTGCATAAATGCATATTGTTAAGTGTTTTTACAAAAGATCTCATTTAAAGTTGATTTGTATAATTAAAAAGGTTGGGTTATATCTTATTCCATTGTTTTGTGTTAAAGCAGTTCAATGGTATTTGATCATACAGTTGTGTTATAATATAGTTTAGAAGTTTTAAGAAATTACCTGCCTTAATTTGATTTTGCTTCGGTAAATAACAATAAAAGAATATCAAGAGTGTGTTTCTGTTATGTAATCTAGTGAATAACTGCAAGGCTGTTTCCCAAATATCATTAAAGTACACTCTTATACATAAAAAATATGTTAATAAATAAAAATGTCTTAATCATAGCAGATGCATTATTATTTAATAAACATTTTCATTTTTCATTGCCAAATACATTCGCAAAATATTTGCATCATTTTTGCAAATGTGAATGTTCAAAAACATGCGAATATTCGTTGCATCACTGGTGTGTACATATATAATAAAAAACAGTTGTAGTGCTTTTGGAAAACATTTCAATTTTACACAATCCCGCATGCTGACTGGCTGACCAACCACATATACAACTAAAGCCTTTACGTAAGTCGTACTGGTGTGTGTCTATATTTAACTGTCAATATTTCACTTCATATCCGAGAATAGTCTATTACAAAATGTATGATATGAAGTGAAATATTGCGGAATATTGTTTTGTAGTTTGGAATATTACATCGGCCAGTGAGTCTAATGCTTTTTAAAAATATTAAAGGAAGTTATTCAAGATGACTTGAAATATTTTATTACGACACGTAAATTTTCTCATCTGCTATTCGTAACAAGGCATCATTTAAAATACTGATACTTAAATACAATAATTCCCTTTCCCCCTCCCTGTAACCGTGGATGCCATTTGGCTTCTTAAGCAGAGGATAAAATTACGGGTATTATCCTTGTAAGGGTGTATTATCCTTGTAAGGGTGTATTATCCTTGTAAGGGTGTATTATCCTTGTAAGGGTGTATTAATTTGCTTCAATTGCGAAAAATAAACGGCTTGGACACAGCAGACACAACATCGAACTGAAGTGACTATTAGAAATACTTCCCCTCCTACCTTACGCTGCTCTTAGTGGATTATCTTTCATTTTTATACAAATAACTATTTCACTAAATTATTTACTGTCAGGGACAATTTACTGTCAGCTGACAGTAGCAAAACCATTTATAATATTTTTTTGTATTTATACATGTTAAAAAAATATAAGTGATAGGCTAATCAAATAAACCAAGTGTATTAAACTCACTTACTGCAAACTAACACTAATAAATATCATTAAAAGTTATGTCTATATTATTTTACAAAGTGCACTTATATTATTTTGTTAACGCTGAAAGTTAAAGGATGTTCACGGTAAACTGAGCACTTTTGGAAACCCTGCTTAAGATGTACCTGTATGTACACTGTGTATTCTTCCGCCATATGTACAATTAATATTTCAGTGCGCCTGATCGCTTTATTCATGCGTCGGTAGAGAGAAACCTTTAAAATAATTGAGGAAATTAAAATTTTTTACATATTTGCTAAAAACAGGAAGCAAAATAAATAATTTTAGTATTCACAAATGTTTACTAAAACTTTTAATTCAAAGCGAACACACAGAACTACTTTCCCTCAGTCAATACCAACTTTACGGGGCGCATTCCAGCCAGTTTTCCCGTTAAAATATACGAAGTTGGGGGCAGTGACATTTTACAAATGCCGATTGCAAAAGTGCTCACTTTCCAGTGAACAGCCATTAACGTAGAATGACAGAGTCGTCGGCCAATGTTATAAATACTTGCAATCACTGCGGTAACGAACTAGACGACTCATGCCAACGTAAACCTGGCCATAGACATTAAAAAAAAAAAAACAAATATGATTGCTTCTTAGCATATCTCGATTGACGTCTCCATGAGAATCGAAGCTACATTATACTTAAGTTACAAGGCACAAATGGACAACCATACTCACTCGGTTTAATTTGTGGCCATTTTTCTCTCTCTATAAAAATATCTTCGAAATCTTGTTTGCTGTAAGCCAACAGTATTCTGATAGGTTCGGCTTTACCTTTGGTTTTAAAGTATGTCAGTTTATACTTTGGCGACATTTTCTTCAGATACTGTAAAAAATTAAGAATTACAAAGAATTTTAGACGTTTTTAAGGCTGATTCAATCGTGTGACACAAAAATATAACGTCTAAAATTATGACATAATCTTACCTTTCTAGAATTACCTGCGAGTCAGAAAGTTCGCCCAGTGCAATCTGCTCACAATATGACAATGCTGTTCATTTCAAGCTTGTATAAACTGTGGTTATCTTATCTTTCAGACCCTTGACTTCTCATTAACTACAGTATCTCGAGTGTTGTCAGTGTTGGCCGAAAACAGTTTAAAATTTAGTAGAACAGGATAGTGGTAACTATAAGCTGATATTGAAGAAAAAAAAAATCACATTTGACGGGTTATCTGTCCACAACACGTCGTCGTTGACTGCAGTCAAATTAATAGGCATTTAAGTCAATATTATTATTCTTTAAGATGTGCGGGTAGTAGCAATCGTTAAGGACATCTGATAGCAAAAATATTATTTTTTTCACAGTTGGCAATAATTTAATGGTTTACATGAACAACACTGTAACCAACAAAAATCGTATTTTTCAGGACTAAAAATAAACTCCTAGAGACTTTAATTTTTATGATTAAAAAAGACTACTCAATGTTGCTAAAAACCTGTCGTACATACATCCTGCATAGTTTCTTTCTTCAAAATAACTTATTACATAATATATTGCATGAGGAGTTAATTTTAGATGGAACAACGTCGTAACCACACTAGGATCCCACAATTTGTGTAAGTTACAACGTTGTTCGATTTCCATTGCTTTCTTGCTCATGCAAACAAATATTTTTCTGCTGTAGGAAAAGTTGCAAAATTAACTTGGATTGTGACATATAAGTTACTCGATGTTCAGCTGTTCGTAAAATATTTTCCAAGAACTTAAAGTTCATGTGGAAAGGCGCACTCCAACCGTATACAAATCAACTGTGTGCATGGCGTTTAGTCTCGCATATACATGGCTATTTTTTTTTTTTGCATAGTGGATGTCTAATCAAAATTTTATCATTTGTACTGGAATTCAGAAGTTCTTGTTTACTGGAAAGGAATTATTCATTTTTCATAAAGGATAAAAGAAATTGCTGAAGTTATATAATTTTTGTTAGGCCTATTAAAAATTTAGTCTTTAGGTTTTTAAAAATGAAAAATCTTAAATGCTTAAAACTTCGGTTATTACTTCTAGACAAAAATCATGCATAAAAACATTAAAAATTGTTTAAAAAAATAATGGTTTTCACGTTATACATGACAGTAGCTTCATCACAAAACACATTTTACTATTAATAGCAAAATTAATTTGAATGAAATATAAAACTTATTTAATTCGAAAATGCTTTGATTCGAATCTGTTATTTTCTACAATATAAATACGTTTTCAATTCTTTTCTCTCTATCTCTCAATAAATGGTTGCATTTTTTACTTGCATTATATTTTTTCACGCTGTGATTTTATAAGCCACTTACGCAAATATTTTACTTTCGTTGCATGCCAGTAATTTTTTTTTGACCACAGGAACAAATATTATCATGTTTGATAGCAGCTCATCATTGTCACATTGCCACCAGTTGACGTCGTGGTTAATTATCTAACCCGGTCAAAGTGCTGTTAGGAGAATCTGGATAGCCTATCTCGAAGTCAGGCAGCTGATTGACCACTATCTGCAAGTCTACCCACACATCTTGAATCTAGACACAGAATACATTTTCTCCAGAACTTTATTCAAAAATGGTAAATTAGGTTTGGAAATTTACTCTGGAAACTTACCACAGCAGCGAAACGAGTTGTGGCGAAATAAAAACAGTACTTAGTGGCGACGTAGGTTTGATTCTCTACACATACTAGCATAAGGCAACATGATGATCTGAAGGATATGTACACCATTCTTTGGCCTGCCAGGTCACCAGATTTGTCCCCTATTGATCACGTATGGTATATGATGGGGCAACATTTGCACCACCGTCAACCGCCTGCCCAGACACTGGCTGACCTACATGCGCAGTTGCAGGAAGCACGGTGGTATGTGCTCGAGGACACTGCATACGCCACCTGTATGATAGAGTGCCTCGTCGCATCTCTGCCTGTAAGCCGCGAGAGGAGGCACTACGCCATATTGAACGAACGCTTTGTGGCTGCTAAACAACGCGCCCTCTATGCGTGCAAGATTTATCACTACTCATTTGTATTATCATATGTCAGACTGCGATGGTTTAAAAATGTTCACGCAAGGAAAGAGGGTGCAACGACTGCCATGCCCAGCAGTGTGACACCTCGGTAAGTGCAAGCTTAATAATTAATATCTTTGACGTGAATATGCGTTTTAGGGTCCCTCCCTACCATGCACTTGAACTGCGTTACAGAGTGTTTGAAATACACGTTTTTCAAAGAAACTATTTACGTGCATCCAGTGTTCTGATATACGAAAACACACACGTTGAGTGCTTTCAAGGCGTGCACATAAGAAACACTATTTCTGAGTACTGCAAAATGGCAAAACACAGCATTTTCAAAACACTGTATCTCAGAATATATGCGTCAGAAACACACACAACTACCCAAGGACCCTCTATGTATTAAACCTTTTTACCAACTTTCCACCAATAAAATAATAGGGCCACCGCAGAAAATTCCATAGGTACACGCAGTGCGACGAGAACACTGCAAGCCAGTTGAGAGCATTGCGCTTAGCGGCGATGGTGCACTTGATGCGTATAGCAAAGTCACCCTTATCACTCCTGCGCTTCTTGGGCTCAAACGTGTAACAAAGCTCTAGGTAGGTGGGAGCCTTAGAGCTCTCAGACCCATGCAGGCGCCTACAAAGTGTCGTCGCTATAGCTCAAGCTGTTAAGGGGAAATAACAATTTGAAATTTTATTCCCCTGTAACATCGCGAGGCCGTGGTGGTGAAGTTGTTAGAGTCCTCACCTTCCACTTAGGCAAACCGGGTTCGATTCCCAGTGGGGTAGCTCCCAGATTTTCTCATGTGGGAATCGTGCCGGACAATGCCGCTGGTAGGCAGGTTTTCTCTGGGATCTCCCGTTTCCCCGCCCTTTCATTCCGTCGCTGCTCCATACTCCCCTCGCTTCACCCTCATCGGCTCTCAAGACCTTAATGTGAAGAGCTGCCCAAATCTCTTCACTCACTCTATAACATCGTACAGTTAATGCAAAGTCAGCGTTACATTGTAAGAAGAAGAGAACTGATGGGCTTAAGAAGCATACCAAATTGTAACGTAGGATAAACCGTTTGAGATATTTTTATCCGAGAAATTTACCCCTCTTAAAAACTCAACATTTTAAAAAATCCTATTGCCGTCAAAACGTATCCCTCTCCGAGGGCTAGCGGAGGGAGGCGGGAGTGGTGGAGATGGTAAGAGGAAGGTACTGTGGGGGGTGGCATCCCCCCAACCCATTATGTATAACATGGGAATAGGCATCGAATGTAGATATTATTCGAAGCACAATTTCCGGTACCAAAGGGGCAAGAAAATGGGACCACTTTAATGCAGAGGAAAAAGTAGGAAAAATGAGCGTAAACTGGGAAACTCTTACACAGCACGTGAGAATGGATAAGGAAGAGCCCACAAAAGAATTTTCGGAGAGCAGGGAGCAAATTTTTAACAATCTCCGTCCCCCAAATCTAAAAAATTAAAAAATTGGTCACGGGTGTGCGCCGTTTTAATTGCTTGAAGCTGTGCTTCGCCCCTTTTGCATAAATTCTTTGTTTTTCGTGTCATAATTTCAGTTTCAGAGGTATTATTTAAAATGTTCTGATTACAGGAAATTTGCAATTTACTAGTTGTTTGATACTTTTGTATCTAATTTGTACTGTGTGTTATTTCCTGATTGCAAAAACGCAAGAACTTATTGATAAAATATAAATATGTTCTCGACTTCTTACAACTAGCAGATAACGCACAATTAAAACTGAGCACAAAAATATTAAACAACTCGTAAAATGAAAATTTTCTATGACAGTAAATTGTCAGTAATTACTATGAATCTGAAATTGTGACGCGAAAACGAAGAGTTTCTGCACAAGGGGTGAAGCTGAACCTTAAAGCCGTTGGCCCCTTGAGCGTGCTTTCAGAGTTTCGCGACGGTATCTCTAACTGCTTAGAAGATATAGCAGCTTGAAATTTGACCCCCGTTAAAATCATAAATTAATACGAGGTCCACGTTACACCACGAGGTGGTGGGAAAGATATTGGGTTAAGGAGCGTGCAAAATTGCACTTTCATAGATCAAACTGTTTCAGGAATATCGGGAATAGAAAATTGATCCCTTTAAAACTCAAAATTTTGGGAAATCCCTAGCCTACGTTAAATTTTGCCTTAAAAGATGCCATGGCACAAAATTTGAAGTTTATAGGTCAAAAGTGTGGAAAGAGGGATTGATTGAATGTAGGAATCAACAATATATGCCCCCTCAATTTATTTATACCTATATTTTTAATTTTTAAAGGCATTAATTATTTTAACTTTTTTCATATGAAAGGTTTTTTTTAGACTTGTTCTGCAAAATTATTTTGCATTACTTAATTGGTAATCATAAAATCCCTATGCTAGTCAGAATTCCTTTATTGTCACTACTCCCCACCCTGTTGGAAGTTGATGACCGGGGACACTAAATGACGCTAATAATTCGGTCAAAGCATAGGTTTTCCGCAATTATACCCTTTTGAAGTAATGCACACAATAATTGAAACGAGAATACTGAAGTAGTGAAAGGAAGAACTCTTTAATTACTGCTGAAATTGTCACTGAATTCCAGTTCAAAATTAAGTGTTTTATTATCTGTTTTATTTAAGAAATGTACGCATCAACAGCTTTGCATTATCCACGAGTAATTATTTTATATCTCGTACACAGCTTTGATCCACTAACATTCATTTTGCATTTATTGTTTGAAATCGTGAAAAAACTTTACAGATTTCTATAAAATGTATTTAACGCCATTAAAAAAAAATGTAACCGGTATTTCATTTTTCCTCAGACCACTCATTGAGAGCTGCCTGCTGATTCATATTCCTTCTGGAGAGAAATACCATTTTGACTATTGTTCAAATATTTGTAGGACACACAACCTGATGTATTGTTCAGGATATGAACACTGTAACAGTATGTATGGTACATAGAGTTTTAAGATTCTGGCCAAAAGCAGAACTATGAAACCGGCACTCGCCTGCGGAGCCAAGCCTTGGTGTTGGTTTCTTCACGCACTTTCTTCTGGAGAGACTTCAGGTTAGGATACCGCGCCAGAACATCTACATCCAGTACGCTGGCCAAATGTCCGGCGGCAGTCACAAATTGTACGCCTGCTCACGAAATCTGCAAAAAAAAAAAAAAACACATGTGAAACTACTAGAATTAAAGAGCATTCTTAATGAGTCTCAAATTAGCTTGATAAGCTACACGTGAAGTGCTGTTAGGAAAATGAAATTGCATCCTGCTTTTTACAAGCCAGCATTAGATGAACCCTTGCTATTTGTTAACCGTGCAGTTTGCGCTACTTAACTGTTAAGTGTTACACAAATAATTTGCTGCACTAATTTCTAATTATTCCACCCAGGGGAAGGCTACAATGCAGTAAAATTAGATGTATATAATCATATTTATGGAAATACTACACATTTTGGTTGAAAACTTTTTGTTTTGTGATTATTTATTCTGAAGTAAAAACAACATACATTTTCTTGGCCGATATCATATATATCAAAAACTATGTCAGTCTAGTATAATCAAGGACTTTGAAGCAGTATTGTTTTATCACGTTGCTCTGCTAGCTCTAAAAAGGGGAACATAAAAAAAATGTTGGCTTTTTTTGGCTATACACATTCATTCGCCATATTTTATTGCAGTTTTGGAGAATTAGTTTTTTGATTTATATAGCTACACAAAACAATTTCCATTTATTATTGTAGCGACTATTGATTCTTCATTGTTAAGCACATTGACACACTTAGTTTCTTCTGATTTGTGAGGTAATTCATTTTGAAACGTTATGCAGTTGAAAAGCCAAGTCCACCTTTTGTACAGTACCAGAACAGTTTACATGTAATGAAAACTTACAAATGGTGATATATTTGGCACTGAAATATTCGCGGAAGATAATTTGTATCTTAAGTTTTTGATTTCATCATTATTTACATTGTAGCAGAAGCTTGAATGTAACTTAAAATTTTTAAATACTTGTGGCGGTAGATTTTTATAACAGAAACCAATTTTATTTATCCGATATAATCAAAAAGATAATAATAGGAGTGTGAGCTTTTCGTAAAATATTTTTGAGAACCTATTACTTGACCACTATTCGTATAAGTTCATTGTTGCAACAAGGTTTTCCTTTCATTTTTTTTCTGTAATGTTGGAGATACCCCAAGAAAAAAATCTTTGATGATCGCTTAAAACAAAATAGAGTGAGAATCAAAATCTGCAGGACGTCTAGGCAATTAAATATATACCAGCTAAACACGTACTAAATTAACTGATAACTACTTGTATCTTGAGAGACAATTCAGGTATTCAAGAAAGTTATATTTTTTAAGCTTAACATTCTTTGAAACAATCCAGGTTTATTGAGAGTTATTTTTCTTTAATTAATTATCATTGATTCGAATATAGAGCTTTATGGAAACGTTTCATTCCTATTAATTAATATTATTGTTTTTAATTTTGATTGTTTCTTTGAGAAATAAACTCTTAAACTTGCTATTAATATGCAACTGATGCAATTGTTTATATCGATGGTTGCCCATCAGCAGGTGCTTGGTGACACATTTTCAACACACCTAAAAGGTGAATGCCCATGTTTCCGAACATGGGTTTGCGGATGAAATGTTCTTATTTTCATCCTCTCTACCATGTCTATATGTAAATATATTTGTACACAAAACACAAACAAAGTGATTTTAAATTAACTTGCGAGTGTCAAGCATATAGTGATAGACACGAAGCAAGAAAAAAAAAAAAAGCTGCGAGACATAAAGAAATATTACAGACACAAGGAAATATCCAAACTAAAGATATAACAAACAAAGGTTGGTTTTTAGCCAACCAGTGTTCCAAGTCTGGGGGAGGGTTTGTAAATCTGAAATTGGCACACAGACTTAAAACTTCGCAACTGCAATCTTAGACAGTAAACGATTCCATAGAAAATTCATTATTTGGGCTGCACTGGGATTTTTAACTGCTCACCAGATTACCGATATAATCTACATGCAATAAAACGGACAAATAAAGATGACTAACAACTCAGATAGCAACATATGGTTACGTAAGTAAAAGTGACAAGCCATTAGATAACCTGAGAGATAAGATAGTAAATGAACTGCTCTTCTTCTTCAAACACCAAGCAAACGTGTCGGTCTGCCACACCTCTCCACGTTAACGGGCCGGCCTACCTGTTGCTTCAACTGCGTTGCAGTGTCTTTCAAATCCTTTTTTTTTCCCCCTATTAAATAAATTAAGGACGTGCAACAACCGTAATAAAATTACCATAACCGTTTCTTTGCCCAAAACAACTTCCATAATAAAAATCCTATGCTAAAATTGAAGTAATAAAATACGTTTACCCTTTCGTTATTGGTCAATAAATGTTCACTTTCATATTGGGATTTTTTTTAGGAATAGCTATTTAAATGTTTACTGAAGTAAGTTGTTTAACTTGTTACATATTTTAAACTCGTTTTTGTATGTAGACATCCCGTTATAGTGTATTCACAGTTTCGTCACTTTTCAGATCAAACCTTTCAAAAACCACCCCATGTATTGTGTTTAGTTGTTTCCTGAATGTGCCATGTATCACAAACGTTTTACACTTCTTTTAAAATATAAGTACCTTACTAAAATTAACATTTTAAAATTGAAATTTTATATTTATTTTATCGATAAATTACATTATTGCCATTTATAATGTATATGAATTGCAAACAGTGATGAAATATAGGTATTGGTAACGCGTAGTAAAAAATTTTACCCATGCAAATATTATTACACTGAGTGATTATACCTTTGGCGTACTTTTCTAAGGTTTGGTGTCTTACGGCGGAGGAATATCCTGGAAGTAGAACTTTAGCAGGACTTCTGAAAAGTCGGATGTAACCTTGAATGGACGGTTCGGATTCGTGAGCCTTTGTATCTTGGGTGCGGCGCCTTTTGCGCATGCGTCGTTTAGAATGTTCACAAGTTTTCTTGAATTTCCAGTTTCGCATTTTTTAAATTTTTGTCTTGTTTGTTGAATACAGGTTTTTTTCTTTGAAATGTATTATGTTTCTGGCTGTATAGGCGTATCAAAGGCCATCCGCAATTTACCCTGCTTTAAATTAAACCGATCTCATTAGAGAAAAGTTATTATGGATAAAATATTNCAAAGGCCATCCGCAATTTACCCTGCTTTAAATTAAACCGATCTCATTAGAGAAAAGTTATTATGGATAAAATATTATTTTAGCTGTTGCAGTTTTAATTTCACAAGCCACGTGCTAATGAAACACACACAAAAAGAAAATAATAACAATTGAAGTGAAATGCATGTTAGCTTCGTGAGCAGAAATATATATCTGTGAAAGTAAAGACTTGAAACTTTTCACAGGCAGTCGTTTACCTCGCGGATTAGGGTCGGGAGAGCATGCTGGCCACACAACAAGCCCACCTCTTCTAATCTACCGTGCTGGAAATTACATGTTGATGTGATCATGTACAGCCCTTGTGGAATGTAAAAGGGTACTGTCACGTTGAAGCCTCGTACGTTGCCGGACCGTGAGCTGCATATCCTCGAGGAAATCTGGCAGTGTAAATGACAGATATCTGCAGTATGCCTGCGTGTGCACCTGTCAATCGCTGCGGTATACAGTGTAGCCCAATGAGATAATCACACACAATTACCGCCTAGATCTTCACAGAAAATCTGTGTATGTTGGCAGTTGTATGATGATTGTAGTCGTCCCACATGGAGTGACCCTGCTGTTAAAAAAAANAGAAAATCTGTGTATGTTGGCAGTTGTATGATGATTGTAGTCGTCCCACATGGAGTGACCCTGCTGTTAAAAAAACCAGTCTCTCGTGAATGTCGCTTCATCATAAACAATACAATGGGAGTAAAATGAACTACTGTGCACTGTNAAAAAAACCAGTCTCTCGTGAATGTCGCTTCATCATAAACAATACAATGGGAGTAAAATGAACTACTGTGCACTGTTGCAGAAACGACTGCGACAAATCACATCGAGGAGCGAAATATGCTGATCCCAATGGCTTCACTTTTTGCACGTGGTAGGCACGCAGCAGCTGCTCGTGCATAACACACCATACAGTGGAATGGGACACCCATTCCGTGCGCAATGGTGCCGTTGCTTGTTGATGGGATTCACCTACAACATCTAGTACTTCTTCCACATTTGGTGTACGAACATTCCTCGGGCGACCAGACACACCGTGCGCCTTAAACATGTCTGTTTCGTGAGTCTGAGTGATAGCGTTGAAGGTCTCGTGATGAAGTTGCTGCCACGCTGGAAACCTCTCATAGTACAATCGTACAGCAGCTCATGCATTAAATTTAACTTCACCGTATACCAGAACCATGTCTGTCATTTCTGAGTTCGTATACTTTGCCATGTCAACCTGTAGTATAATACATGCAACGTGCAGTGAAGTGTGGGTTTTAATTCTGCAGTCCTCTCCACTGTTAAGGTGAGGAACTACAGTACCTACTGATACTGAGTTTGGGGGATTACCACGACACAAACACCAATATTCCACGACTCTTACAAAACCCATTCGACGAAACAAGTTACTAATCAGTTCGGCCACAAACCACCAGCTACCACGAATAGCCTCCCTGGCAGGCTGTAGCACGTCTCTGTGAAATCGAACATGTAATTTTTAATCGAAAAGAGCCAGAGTTACACAATANCCCTGGCAGGCTGTAGCACGTCTCTGTGAAATCGAACATGTAATTTTTAATCGAAAAGAGCCAGAGTTACACAATATTTTGCAAAATACATTTATATTGCCAATTTTGCCAGAATTACCTTGTTTGCACAGGTCCTGGTAACAACACTTCTCTCGTAATAAAATCAGCAGGTGCACGTGTCCCAGGTAATATTGTTTGTGTACTATTTGCGAACAAAATGTTTCCGTTTCGGTCAGCTGTTAGTTGTTCACTACCGGTAAGGCACTATGTGTAGTAAACTTTAGTGTAGTTTATACCGAGAATTGTCCTGTTTCCGATGCCTGCACATGTCATTTGTTTTGCACACCGTCGATTTTGAAAATGTTGCAAAGTTCTCTCCAAGAAAAGTACGGTTTGTGAAGTGGGTGCACACTAACACACATGACTTGGGAGGAACTGTGAAAAATTCACTCATTGTCAGTGCGCAACCGTGCGGGACATGTTTAATGTAGCGGCTGGCAAATTTCGATGCGCGCAGCGCACCCCAACATCACAGCTGACAGAGCCACGATCACCAAACACGTGCGCGGATGTGGCCAGTGACTATAGCAGCCTGTTGAAACCTTCCACGGGCCTACCAACAGTTGCAGCATCTTCGGCAGTGCAACCTGCACCAACCATACCAACTGGCTTCGTGTGGCTACAGCCACAACCAACAGCAGTCGCATAGACATCAGCAGCAGAAATGGGCAATACTCCAGCCCGCTTTCAGTCGCTGCCCACTTTTTATGGGCTGCCCACCGAGGACCCGCAGGCATTCGTGAGACTGCACAGGACGTTTAACTATGCAAGGAGTGTGTGAACATGAGCGGCAAAATTGTGTAGGAGACCAACTGATGGAAGATGCAGGAGTATAGTGGCGCACAGCAAACCATTATGGTATGCAGTGGAGCGAGTTCTGAAATGGATTTTAGTGTCGCTTTGTCAATACAAATTTTCCTTACTGCAACCTCAAAGCTGCGCTGTTTTTGAAACACAAAATCCTTGGGAAACTTTAACAGTTTTTGCAGCCAGGAAAATTAATTTGATCAGGCATTTTCACCTGCAAATGAGGGAAATGGAAGTGCTACAAGCAGTAGCAGCCATAGTGCGACAGGAAAAAAAGACTAGTACTAGCCCCTTTAATTCACTGCAGCATTGAAGCCTTCATGCAATCAGCCGCATTTCTAGACAAAACAGATAAGAAACAGGATACACCTTGACGTGACTGGAATGAGTTTTTCCCATACCTCATGCACGACACAGAGCATGGTAGTGGGCCGCGCAACCATCAGCTGTGTATGCTGGGCGAGACCACTGCGAGGGGCTACTCCTGCGTGGTCTGGTACGGCCACTGTCGCTGCACCAGTGCGTACCGCGGAACATGCTCGTCGTGCGTTCCGATGCATGTCCGCATCGTACACTTGGGAATGGANGCTGCACCAGTGCGTACCGCGGAACATGCTCGTCATGCGTTCCGATGCATGTCCGCATCGTACACTTGGGAATGGATCATGACCCGAAACCGAGTGCCTGTGGTGTCCCTAGAGAGAGCTGTGCAATTAGAATAGGAATCAAATGTTAGGTGTATTAAATGGCATAAATGGCATCGCCCACAGGCAAATGTTCGTGAAATTCGCCCTTAGGGGATTGCGAAGTAATCGCAGAATAAATGCATGCAACATGCATATTTAATGAGGTGTAGAATAGCAAGGCAAGGGTATTTGAAGTGTCTGTATAATTTTCCGAGTGCAATTGTGTATAATCAAACCAATTAGTGATGTGGTAAATAATTAATCTTTCTTTCAACCTGACCGTTCTGGTCGAAGAGAACCCCAAAACTTAACAGACCTCAATTTCCCATGTGCTCTGCAAGGTACAACATAATCATGTTTTGTATTAAAATTAGTGCTTAAGAAAGCTCTCTGAACTCTCCTTAAGCTAAGGAATATCCATCCCGAACGTTGAAGGGCCCTATTGCCTGTATATTTTAGGTGTTTTTGTAATGAGGTCAATAAACTAAGATACCTCGCAGGATGGCGCGAACTTTTGGCGAAAACATGGTTTGCCTGCGCTACCCTCAGCAGTCTGATTCCACAGGTCTTAGGTGATGCACACAAATCGCGTCCCTGGGACTTTCATACTTTGTTCTGAACACTTAAATGCAATAGGTTATTGTTGTAATTTACAGGAACTTTTACTTAGCTTACCAACAGTCTTTTCCGCATTCGCAGCACCCCTCCATCAGCTCAATTTACCGACCCCAGAGGTTTAATTACTGTTGTAAGTGTTCGGGCTNCCGCATTCGCAGCACCCCTCCATCAGCTCAATTTACCGACCCCAGAGGTTTAATTACTGTTGTAAGTGTTCGGGCTTTTTGTACAGTAATGGCCGCTGGTAGGCCTTGTGAAGTCAGGTCCGCTTCAATTGTCATTATACACATGCAACTGTGCTCACTATTCGGCAGTACATTTGATTTGAGTTAACTGGAACTTGTGAGTTATTATTAAGTGTTGTATTCCAGGCCCTGGCCCTATCCAGGAAGTCCTCGACGCCTCAAGGAGGCATCCTTCATTTATAAGTTAAAATATAATACTCAGGCATGCTGGGGAGCCTGAGTACCCCAGCTATATATTACATTTTCTTGTAATTATACCATATGTCAGGGGATGCAGCCATGTGGTCACTATCCATTACGGTGCACCACAGTAGCTGAACATGAAATACGTCTGGAACACGAGCGACCATTCTATGTTGCTATGTGCAGTTGCCAGCCACGCAAATGCATGATCATTAAATATGAAATCAAAGAAATGCTTGCTGAGGGCGTGATTGAACCCACCCGCAACCATTACAATAGTGCCATAACACTAGCACCAAAAAAGGATAGAACCGGTTTTTTTTGTGTATAATTTAGGCCTATCAACCTAATAAACAAGAGCGCACTGCCGCCCTACACAGGTGCCAAAGACTCATTACAAACACCTGGCAAAGCAAAAAATTATAATGTAACGGGACCTCTGCAGCGGGTACTGCCAAGTGACATTCAAACCAGATGACCGGCACAAAACTGCTTTAAACGCACCAGACGGGAGAAGATTTCAATTTTGTGAAATTCCTTCCGGGCTTAAATGTGCGCCAGCAACATATCAGGCTATGATGGTCCGAGTACTCTATGGGTATATAGGTGACTTTGCCCTCGCATACTTAGATCATGTAATAGTGTGGTCAGAGACGTGGGAGGACCACGTCAAGCACATGGCACTAGTTTTAGAACGACTAGCCTTAAAAAAACTGGCATGCGATAACCGAAAGGGCCGCATAGCAAAACCGTGTATTCAATTTCTCGGACTTCTGGTGGACAAAAGTGGCAGCCGACCAACTCCCAAACAGCTGTCAATAATAAATGACTACATGGTACCATGCACTCGTAAACAATTGCGCAAATTCTTTGGATTTGTAAACTGGCTGCGAGCATATATCAGCGACTTTCCCATAGTCACAGCATCCCTGTAAGACATGCTTTTACCCAACCAGAAATACCAGTGGATAGCAGAGCACGACACGTGTTTTGTGGAGCTGAAAGCCAGGTTCCGGCAATGCACCAAACTAGCCAGCCACGACTCAAGTAAACACCTGTACTTCCAAACAGACGCGAGAAAAAAAGGGCTGGGAGCAGTTGTATTCCAACTCGGAGAAAATCAGGAGTGGCGGATAATAGAGTTTAGTAGTGCAAAATTCTGAGACATAGAGCCTACTTCGAATACCAGAACTTCACAATCCGAACAGACAATCGCAGTTTAGTATGGCTTCACTCCACGAAGGAAGCACATAGCAAATGGGCATGGTGGCCATAGCTTATCCAGTCGTATGACTTTGAAGTCCAACATGTTCCTGGAGCCGAAAACCAGTTATAATGTATTCACGGTAACTTCAAGATTTTNCGTATGACTTTGAAGTCCAACATGTTCCTGGAGCCGAAAACCAGTTATAATGTATTCACGGTAACTTCAAGATTTTCTGAAGCCCTGCTAAATATCTACTTTCAGGGAGCCGATTATGNCCGCATTCGCAGCACCCCTCCATCAGCTCAATTTACCGACCCCAGAGGTTTAATTACTGTTGTAAGTGTTCGGGCCAATCTTGGCCTTTTTGTACAGTAATGGCCGCTGGTAGGCCTTGTGAAGTCAGGTCCGCTTCAATTGTCATTATATACATGCAACTGTGCTCTCTATTCGGCAATACATTTGATTTGAGTTAACTGGAACTTGTGAGTTATTATTAAGTGTTGTATTCCAGGCCCTGGCCCTATCCAGGAAGTCCTCGACGCCTCAAGGAGGCATCCTTCATTTATAAGTTAAAATATAATACTCAGGCATGCTGGGGAGCCTGAGTACCCCAGCTATATATTACATTTTCTTGTAATTATACCATATGTCAGGGGATGCAGCCATGTGGTCACTATCCATTACGGTGCACCACAGTAGCTGAACATGAAATACGTCTGGAACACGAGCGACCATTCTATGTTGCTATGTGCAGTTACCAGCCACACCAATGCATGATCATTAAATATGAAATCAAAGAAATGCTTGCTGAGGGCGTGATTGAACCCACCCGCAACCATTACAATAGTGCCATAACACTAGCACCAAAAAAGGATAGAACCAGTTTTTTTTGTGTATAATTTAGGCCTATCAACCTAATAAACAAGAGCGCACTGCCACACTACACAGGTGTCAAAGACTCATTACAAACACCTGGCAAAGCAAAAAATTATAATGTAACGGGACCTCTGCAGCGGGTACTGCCAAGTGACATTCAAACCATATGACCGGCACAAAACTGCTTTTAACGCATCAGACGGGAGAAGATTTCAATTTTGTGAAATTCCTTCCGGGCTTAAATGTGCGTCAGCAACATATCAGGCTATGATGGTCCGAGTACTCTATGGGTATATAGGTGACTTTGCCCTCGCATACTTAGATCATGTAATAGTGTGGTCAGAGACGTGGGAGGACCACGTCAAGCACATGACACTAGTTTTAGAACGAATAGCCTTAAACANCCATGCTTTTTAATTGTGGGTAGAGGAAAAAGCACTATTAGAGAGGGGGCATGTCATCTTTGTAAATATTTCAGGACTACTTGTACTCCAAAACACTAGGACTCAGATCCACTTTAGTGATTGGATGGTTTTAACTGTCGCGTATTGCCTGTCCGCGAATCATGGTCACTCAGTGTCGGAGTTACCTAATTCTGATTGGCCCAGTCAGGTAAGGAACTGTCTCCCGACAAAGACACGTGGCCAATAACCAAAGGAACACCTGTACTTCCAAACAGACGCGAGAAAAAAAGGGCTGGGAGCAGTTGTATTCCAACTCGGGGAGAATCAGGAGCGGCGGATAATAGAGTTTAGTAGTGCAAAATTCTGAGACATAGAGCCTACTTCGAATACCAGAACTTCACACTCCGAACATACAATCGCAGTTTAGTATGGCTTCACTCCACGAAGGAAGCACATAGCAAATGGGCACGGTGGCCATAGCTTATCCAGCCGTATGACTTTGAAGTCCAACATGTTCCTGGAGCCGAAAACCAGTTAGCTGACGAGCTGTCATGCACGCCTGGTGGCGAAACTGTAGTGGTGGATGACGATGAGTGGGCTGACCTACTGCGATCTGTGGCAGCCATCCCGTGGAACACCTAGCGAGGGCGTAACTTGCTGTAACATCATTGAGCCACAGACGGGAATCAAACCCAGGCCCAAATTATAACTGTACAATAGCAGTGCCAACTGAACATGCCATGGCACCTCTGCATACCCTGAGGACCCATTACAAGTACTATGTCATGCACATGCCGGTAAGTTTGCAGGCCACCCAGGAGCATTACAAGAGACACAATGTGCAAGTCTACTTTCACTGGCCGGCAGCCACTCGTGACATGCGCAAGTACGTACGCGAGTGCATTACATGTAATCAGGCCAAAAGTTTCCATGCCAATGGAGTGACGCAACAAAACCACGAATGCCTACAGAGCCATTTGAAACAATCTCGCTAGACTTGGTGGGTCCTTACCCACACACCACACCCGGAGAACTCTTTATTTTAGTCATGAGCGAATCATTTTCCAGTTGGTCTGAGGCCTAACCAGTTTCCAGCGCACGAGCACGTAACATCGCACGTGTATTGAAGACTGAGTTCTACCCCTGCTGGGACTATCCCGCAATACTGCAAACTGATAATGGCACAGAGTTCTCAGAAAGACAGTAGCACGTACTATGAACTAATTGGGGAGTAGTGCACCACACCATGGGCCAACCCAAGCGAGCGTTGAAACCAGGACTTCAAGATGCAGTTGCACCTGCAGGTTGGGAAAACCCACACGACCTGGGACGAACACCTGCCAGTGGCACTATTTAATAACAGGAAGTACATGACTCTTGCTACGGGCCAATCACCTGCCGCAGTACTGCAGGGCTGTGAACTACAGCTGCCTGGTGAGTTCGCCAACTGGTGCATAGAGAGCATGGACTAACCAGATGACAGTGTAGCCCGGCAGCAGCGCCGCGAAACAAACCTGCAGTCAGCACAGATAAATCAGGCACACTACATAGTGAAGTGGGTGCTGACAACCACGCGCCCGCCAAGAAGACTCAAACCTGGACCGCTTGTGTATATCAGCGAGCACAAATTATGAAGCAGAGAGAACAATTCGGCGGATTCGTCCCTAAATGGTGCAGGCCACATACAGTGATGAAAGCGCTAGGATACACCACGTATCTCATCAAAGTGAGTAACCGAATGAGAGTTGCCATACACCGAGACGACCTACATCTGGCAGTCGAGGAAACCAGCGTCGAGACGACTGGCGCCACAACACCCAACCAGGAGTGTCCAAACCAACAACCACCACTGCCTCCAAGTAGCGAACCGGGCACATCAAGCCCTGAAATTGACCGGTGCGCCCTCTGGCACCTGCGAGGCCCACAAGAGAGACAGCAGAAGCACAGGAGCTCCTCGGAGATTCATCCCCGCCGGACACCACCACATCAACAGCAACCACTGCAGACCCGACAGGGCCCGCCTGCGTTACAATGTCCTGCATCGTGGCACCCACCTCCGAAGACGTCACCAGGGACATCTCCCACAGGTAAACTCCCAGCCCATCTGCGCCACGATGTCACTCAGCAGCTGACACTGCATCGTGAGACGACCAGCACTGCGATGGGGAGAGAGAATCGGGCATAGACAGCCTGACTGCAGGGCACCTACCACCTCCCCCCCTCACGATCTCCGCAGAAATGTTGGCGCCCATGCACCAGCAGCGGTGATGAGACTGCAGAGGAGGTGAACTCCACCCCCACCATCCGGCATGCAAAGGGTGCAGCCTGTCACCACTGCCGGGGCAGCAGCCAGTGCCACACCACCCTTACGTAGGCCATACCTGCTGAGGCTGTGTCAACGTTTGCATCTATCGGACGCCTGTTGCGCCTGACGGCATGATGGGCCATCTGGGGGACTGCAGGGTCAAGCAGTCACCGAAGAGGGCGTCGTCCGATGTGAACCACACGTCTTCGTATGCTCTCATGACCACTTGCACCTCTGCAGTCACATAGACCACCTAGCCGACACCAGGCCGAAGTGAACACCCGGCCACGAGCACAATAGAATGTGCTGGCAAGAACGGAATGCACCCATCCAGTCATGTACTACGTGACTCTAGTTAGTGTCCTGCTTTATTTACCTCAAGAAGTGACTCTTGGGG
>NQII01004572.1:71702-132667 GCA_002778355.1 Clitarchus hookeri
GAATGACATAACCGTCAGGCGCACCATCCATTGCAAACGTCGGGGCAACTCGTGCCACGATGCTAGACGTCTTTCCCAATGATGTGACATCGGCCGGCCTACTGGCCAGGAAAATAGTGCTACGTGACCCCAAGTGTAATTAAGTAGTGGGGAATGAAATCCCGAAGCCATTCAAAGTATTGAAAACACAGTAGCCAACCAATTTTATATATTCTTTCATTAAATTACAAATCGAGCATGGCTACCAACACCCCTTTTCAGGGATGAACTCATCCAGCCCACCCAGGTTGGAACACTTGAACTCACCCATCAGCGAAGCCTACCAGATGTGGTATGGCCGTTTTTTAAGTTATTTTATTTATTTTACTATGTGAAAGTGCATTTGTCCCTCTTCATTACAACAGACTGCTTACCCTGACCCCAAATTCTTTAATACGTTTCTTTCCTGCGGTGACATCACATTCACAGACTTAATTAAATACGTCTATGTCCCCATTGTGTCTTTTTGCTATGTGATTTCATTATGTACTACTTTGTTTAGATGTAAGAGGGCCAATGTAGTTTTTTCACTCAATTTCGGCGCCGGCTTTGAGCACTCTTAGCGGAAGCCAACTTCACGATGCTGTCCGACTTCAGCAGTTGAGCCGGCCAGCAGCACGAGTGTTTCGCTCTGCGCGAGCTGCCTCGGCCCCTTCAAATTTTACTGCAATCATTTTCATTTCAATAGCAACAAAATGTACTGGAACAATTTTATTTATTTTGTAACAATATGTTACTTTTCCACTACCAGTAATTCAACCAGGGCTTAACACACAACACATATTTGCAACTTAAACCATACAGGGCTAAGGACATTTTTGTACCGCATTGGTCACCGGCAGACCGAGTGCCGGGTCCGCATAAGTTCGGTATTTGACAGCGTAAGTGCGCATGTACGTCAAGGAACGTCTTGAGCAAATGCTAGAATTTCATTTGTTTTACCCTTCTGGGTATTTAGGGCGCTGCACCCACTTGCATCAATCAAAAGAGTAATTAAGAGCGTGTGTGGTGGCTCAGCTTCACCAATGTACTAGTGAAAACCACTAGGTATATCGAGTTACTGGCAACATCATCATCCACAAGCACCACAGACTGTAAGTTCTGTTTATCAGTGGTTTGTAAGAGTTTTGCAATTTCTTCCTGTCATTTGCTTAACACTTGTTCATACACAATACCAACCGAGGCAATGTAAGAAAATGTGTTGAGTTGATTGATTTTTTCGCATATGCATTGGAACATCTAACAATTGCGAGATGTAGACAGGTGTTCAAAATTATATCCAATTTGTCAGGGAATGTGGGTAACTGTGAGTATAACGGAACCATGGGCAAGTGAAAGTGTGCGAGACAGAGAATTCTAACCCAGTACGAGAGTAGGAGGGAACCAATTGTTCCAACTTATATAGCACAGAAGATATACCCAAAAATAAAAACTGTTTAAATTAAAAGTAAAATTTCTGTGGCATGACACTTACGTAACTGGTAAACTTGAAATAAACTTTTTAAAATGCAAATATAATTCCTCTGATGGCTAAACCCAGATTGATGGTCACTGTGTACACTCCATCTCAGCCAGGTAGAGAGCCCGCCAAGACGGTAACAAATAAAATTAAAATGTATATTAGTTTACTTCCAAAATACAACGAGCATTGCAAAATGATACACTAATCACTGCCTTTTTAAATTATGTAACCCTTTTTAGATTTGCACAAAAAGTAATTCATGATAAAAATGATTGGCAATGCAGAAATAAAAAGGAATGCAAAATTAAATGCTGGCAGCTATTTGCAGTATTTTTTTTTTTGTTGTTGCATCTGAAAATGGTATGAGATCTTTATTATTGTTTTGAATTTCTGCACTAAAATACTTCAGTTAGCTTAAGTTTATGCTCCTACTGACGGGCAAGCCCATCCCACACAAGGGGTGGTGGGTCGCTCAATTTAAAAAAAAACCAATGAAAACTATACGGCGGAGACATGAAACTTTGCCCTTGGCATTAAAAATTCCCCCGAGCGTTACACACTGTCACCACACTACACGAGTACAGGTATGACTGAAACAGAACAGAAAAAAGGACAGACAAATGGATTACATAGCCAGGGCTCATAACAGGCTATCACCTCCAAAATAGTTTAAAAAGTGACCAAAAAAAAAAAAGGGACCAATCGCCACCTCCAAGGGTGGCAGTTTGTGACCAATACCAACCTTTTCCTTCACACATCCACACATTTTTTTTCTCGTCCCTTTTCCCACACAGTCAACATTATTTATACATATATAAGTCAAAATAACAAAGAAGAAATAAAATGAGTTTGAAACAACATTTGTAATTTACGAGGACTGTAACTTATAGACATAGTTTCCTTTATAACAATATCACTCACAACAGTTTTCTTATATATATATATATATATATAAGTATTAAGTGTCTGTGCTTTGCATCGTCCGAGTGAGCGAAGAGTGTGTGGAGGACAGAATAGTGATACGATATCGGGCGACGAGTCATAAAGGAATGTTTGATTGACAGGAGAGCGATAATCTTATCAGGGTTTTCAGTTACAAAGTGTACCGCTCCTGACCTTCAGCTGATTGAATTTCCCCGTTTATCTGAAGAATGTTCTGGATAAATTACAGAGATTCTCTCAGCGTAACTAAGGGTGTGATGAACCTTCCAGGTCCAGGCCAGCTACTGTAAAAGAGCGTCAGGCCTCTGATCCGGGAGTTTATGAGAATCGGCAGTCTGGGCGATCGTGTGACGCTAAGCAACAGACGACGAGCGAGAAGCGAAACGAGCTGCGAGAGAAGTGACCAGCAGGAGGAAAATCTGCGACTACGATTATCAGAGCAGCGAAATACATCACAAATGATGGTAACAGACAAGACTGAATGCGTGTTATTGATGAGTATGAGTAAATTGACTATAACCAATCAGAGACATTAAGAAGGATTTTAATTAGAGTTGAAATAGACATTAAGTATTACGCTCACTGAGAAAAAAAAAAGAGTAATAGTGGAGATAGATAGTTTATTGCTGTGAATAATAGCTGTGTAAATAAATTAAAAATCAAATTAATTAATTTTCCATCCTTCACAAACTCGGATATGCCCCTCAGGCATCCTGTAAAATAACGTCACCCAACCTAATTATGGCCAGTTAAATAAAAACTGAAGTGTTACCTGTAATTGACTGTCAAAATTGCATTCTTATTAAATGAGGAAATATAGATTCCATCCTTTACTGTTAATACTGTTAACACTTGCAAGAACAATATAAAATGTACAAACACTTAAAACCATATAGGCTTTTGATCTTACATATTGCCTCACACACAGCAGGTCAGTGATTGGAATAGTAATAGATAATTAATTACTAACACAAAAATTATCCATAGCAAGTCATTTGATTTAAAAAAAAACATGACCTCTTAGTTAAAATTTAAATGTTTCACACATTGATAAAGTCTCTTACTTTTTGTCCTTCACAAGGAATTGGGTGATGAGGCTTGTTTTCTTTCTATCAATTTCAGTTTAAATCTTCTCAGTCTGTTTCTTCTCCTCTTCCAAGTCTTGCCACACCTTTTTGAACATTTCAAGAAACTCTTGGGCTACATATACTTTAGCCATATCATTATGTTGGATGTCGGTTTTAATCTGATTTGCTGCTTCTAACAAAAAGTTCTTCAGCTTTGCTTTTCGCAGCTTATTCTTTCTCATTATTTTTGAAGACCCTTTTCCATATCTGGAATCCCAGATTTTTCTGCTTCAAGGTTTTTGTTTGCTTATTCGTCTTGTAATGCTTGTTTGATGAGCTCTAAAGTTATGGGTACCAACTCTGGTTTGTTCTCGTATTTCTTCTTACATGAGATGGTCAACTTAGCATCTAGCTTTCTTGAACTCATTGCAACACAACCTTCTGCCAACAAATGGCCAGATGAAGAAAAGCCTTGCTCGACATCTGCACTATCATGACTTATAGACAAGCATGCCTTTACTACTTTAGCTATGCTTGGGTATTTCGAGAAAAACTGTCTTCAGTAGTGGTTGATGCGTTGATATTTCAGTTGCGAGATATCTCCTCCTACCTGCAACAGTTTCCATATAAAAAAAACACAGGGGATTTCCAACACTGGTAACTGCATTTCATACCCCTCGGACCTGCAAGATAAAATGCTGCGACAGCCTGGGTTATCAACCGGCTGGAGTGTATTCTGGACCCTCAGATATGCTTCATAGGAACAGTAAAATAAAACTGTAATCAAATTGGGACCTAAAAGACAGAGGTTAATGATATTTCATTCCTCTTACTTATAATATATAAAATGTTTGAAAGATATTAATTAACAAATTAAAATAAAAAAACAAAGTGACTTTTAGTTAATTGTTTGGAAAGAGTTACTTTTTAGCGATTTCTTAAAAAAAAAAAAATTGACTTTTAGTTGAAAGAGTGACCAGTTATGAGCCCAGTATAGCATTTCAACACAGGGCTGGCTGGGACGTGCGAATGAGACACACTTGTGCTGACCTTGTTTCCCCTCTTGAAGCTATCCTGGGACCTGACAGTAGGTCTGACGGTGGCTACCGCTGGCCTGTTCAGGGTGACGGCACAGAGTCCGGAACAGGCAGGTAATAGATGCAGCGTGATGGAACAGTCGCTAGGGCGGGGCAGCGCCGACTGGATCAGCAGCAAGACAATACCACAAAAAATAAAGGTATTACGATTTCCTCCTCAGAACTTTACAGAACAAATCAGTCTTGACAGTGATGCTCACCAGGCATTCGCCATATTCATGCACATCCTTTGTATAGCTGTGAGGTGTGATTTGCAACTTCTCAAGACGAAGAGCTGTTCTAGAGTTCAAAAGTTATGTTTTGCATAACTATAAATGAAAGAGGACATTCCATATANATATATGAGGTGCAGCTCTTTCATGGAATTTAACTGTAAACCCCTCACGGTGGTGGTAGAGTCACTTGCACCAATTCCAACTGAAAACCTTTAGCCACTTTTGTATTAAATTGTTTGTTTGACTTCACCACCTATCAGAGGCTTTAACAGCTCAGATTTGTCATGTTTTTGTACAACCACATCTTGGTCGGCAACCTACAAGTACGTACATCACATTTCCATTTCATCACTACGCCACGCACTGCTGTGTTGACTGTCAGGAACTTGCATGAAATCATCTCAACAGTTGCAATGACAAAATGACCAAACTCGTTGGCACCTATGCAATCATGCTCTCTTCAACACTGATAAGCTCGCAGTAGTATATAAACAATTATGGCTGTATTGCGATAGAAAAAACCTAAACATAGACAACTAAGTTTTCCGCTGAAAAGAAAATGGTGTAGGGAACACAATTAAGAAACCCAGTATGTTTAAAATTTCAATTCCCTTCTACCATTATTCTGTTTTAGCCAATTAGGAAAGCATCCTTCCATTCACAATTCATGATACAGTAAAACCCTGTTATAACATCTCTCAAAGGCACCAAGAAATGTCAGCCTTATAGAAGAGAAAACTTTATAAGAAGATCATTTTGCATTGAAAAACATGTTTGTGGACCAAGAGAAGGCAGCTTATTAAGCAGGAAAATGTTATAAGAGGGGATGTTTTATATATACGGGATGATTCTAAAATCATGAGACAAACTTTGAGGGGTGGTAGAGCTCGCTAAACAAACAATTATTGTATGTATAGGAATATATGGGCGGAAGTGACGCGTTGAGGCACAAACATAACACATGACATGCAAAACATTGTTTATTTACAACGTCTCCGCTAAATGCCTTTTTACAGCAATGCTTATAATAATTGCTCAGAATTGCTACCACCGACAGTAATGCAAGCTTGGTAGCGTCGGTGGAGTGATTGGCGAACAGATTCAAATACGCCGGGTATTTCACGCACGTGTGCAGCCGCACAGGATAGTCGAGCGACGAGGTCTTCAATGGAATCAACTGGAGTCTCTTAAATGAGGGATTTGAAATGCCCCCATAGGAACAAATCAAGACTCGATAAAAAAACATTTAGCGGCGACGTTGTAAAATATATATATATGTGTATATATATAGTGTGTGTGTATATATATATATATATATACACACACACACGTGTATATGTATTTTGTTTAAGCATCAGTGAACAAGGGTACTGGTTTTATGGACTCACTTTTTGTGGAAGAAAGAAAACATGGTCTACTTTATATATTTAGTTTCACAAGACTGTAGGTATGCACATATATAGGTCTAGACACTATTAACCATTTATTCAATGTAACCTACACGACTCTGAAATTACCAACATCATTCTTTTGCTTGTTCCAAATTATAAAGATTACAGAACTCTGAATACCGTATAACAAATGCAACACAAATGGAAATGTTTGCGATCTGTTTTCATTTAGACTAGTAACTGTACTGTCTAAAACCTCGGTACAAATCATCGATGTGGCTGAAAACTAACTTGAAGTTTACATTTAAACTACTGTTTCGTCTACTCAAACTGATGTTTGTTGTTTAGATAATACACACTCAATAGATACACAAATCCTGAGATGCGAATATTTTGGCTAAACTCAGTGTCCAGGTATGTATTCAGGAATAGGCTCTCTCTTGTCTAAATAAGCCTTGATGTTGGGTTCTTCAAAAACTTTCTGCTGGAGAGACTTCAGTTTAGGATATGGCTCCAACACATTAGCAACACCAAGAGTATAGTTTACAAAACCAACGGTGGTAGCAAAAAAGACGTCTGCTAGTGAAAGCTGCAAAAAATTACAAACAAATTAAAAAATATTTACATTCATGGCAGTAAAGATTTTAAAAATAAATTAAAGCATTATTTAGTAACCTACTTATTTTATACTGTTGGTGAATTTCTCAGACACGAATAATAATTTTAATTGCATTTTTTGTGCAATTTTGTTTTATTGACTGGTGATCTGTTCTTATATAGTACTGTATTTCTCTTCTGTACTACAATGTGTATATTTCTTTGCAGTGTTAAATTGTTACTTTTTATTGTTAAATTGCATAATGATGCAGTAATCATAATTATCGGGATACTTGGTTCAATTTCTTTTGTTTTGCGAGGCTTCGTAATATTTTTTATCAGGATTCGAAGTTCTTGCCGTGGTAGTTTATTTATCGGTCATATGTTTGCTTTTTCAAAATTGTAGTTGTTAGCGTCAACATTAGTAGATAGAAGTTATCCGACTGCAGTCGACAGTTTTTGTTCTGGAAGCTTTGATTATCTTTTACTTACGACGCAGTTCGGATGGCGTGGGAAGAGGTTGCCCGGCCCACGCCATGCCCTTATTTGGTAACGATTGTGGCACTCTGGGGAGAAGAGAGGGGTAGGCACGGGCGACAAATAGGCCGCGTGTATACCGCCCGCTAACAGATAACTGACAACGGTACACAGTAGACAACCAGCTCCCGAAGAGGACACGTCGGGCGTGGTGAGTATCCCCCACACCATCAAACTTTATACTACTACATTATTTCCGCCGGTGTGGGAGGTTGCTAGGTGAAGTTCCTCTTGCGATGCCAGTATAAAAGACGTGAATATTTATAATTAAAGCAACTACTGCGGCGATGCTCATTCCTTGTTTGTCTGTGAAACTGTTTGTATGACTCTGCAGATTTTGAGATTAAATGTGAACTGTTTAATTTGAATGATAAATAAAAGTACAGAGTAAATAAACCAAAACTTGACTTTATTTGTTTGGCGCCTTTAAAGTTTCATGTTTCTACCAATTGAGCTAACAGAGTTTTAACGATAATGTGCTACCACCCAAGTTACACAACTATTTATGATAAAACTACAAACTACGAGAAGAATGGGAACACCGGGCCACTCTGTTAACACAGAAATGAGCTCACTGTTTCAATATTAATGTTGTAAAAAGTTTTGCTTTTGCCTTGAAAATTTTTATTTTAGAAGTTATGCTGATTACTTGGGGTTTCAAAAAAAAATATTGACCATCCAAGGCGCTAAGACTACAGCTACCATAAACCAGGGTCACTTCGGGCACTTAAAGATTTTTGTTTGTACAAAAACATCACACCCTGTATATAACTGACAGAAACCGACTTTATGAAACTGCATAATTTAATTTCAGAGCTGCCACGTGTGCAAACAAAAGTTACCCAGAGTCACAGGAGACTCCAGTTTACGGTACCTTAAGAGAGGGATTGTACGAGGGCTGTGAACTGAGCTACTGAAGAGCCATTGCTACCCATTACAGAGTCTTAAAGGTTCCAGCCCATGCACCGAAATAAAAGTCAAAACTACAGATCCGCCCATCCACCGATATGCAAGCAGGTCGGGATGTGTAACTTGCAAACATCAAATTACACATCCACAACCTGTTAACTACAGTTTTGCCATTACATTTTTTTTTTAAACCTCCTAGCTAATAATATTGTTGCATCAAAACAAAAATAATAAGGCAAGCTTAAGAACAATGAAAAGTGAACCAATTTGTGTTTTCGCTTAAAGAAATGGGGGCAAATTATGTTAATACAAAGCTATCAAAGAGCATGCAGGTAACACACATTTCCGTACTTACTTTCCCACCAACAAAGTAGCCTCCATTAACTGCGACAAGCTTCTCGAATCTTGACGCATAATATGGAAGATTTTCTGTCATGTAACTTTTCTTTGCTGCCGCTTTCGCTTCCTCACCTTGCACATCCATTTTCTTCAACATTTCTGAATTTAAAAAAAAACCATAACCGTTGGTATAATACAAAATAAAACATAATTAATAACTTGAATTTTAATTGAAAAGCAGGCTAACCAAGCACAAAGACATTATGCTTATGAATACTGGTACGTAAAGAACGACCCGTTAGGAAAGTTTATAAAGCACACCAATGTTCTGTCCTGTGGCTAAACGATCCCCCAAAAAAAAAGTGATAATTTCAGTGGAGCTCACAACATTTTTTTTTTGTTTCATTGTACTGGAGGTCAAGATGGGTTTCGGTGCCTTTGGAGGAAACATCATGGGCATAGTCCATTCATGGTTACTTCCAACTTTTCTGAAGCCCAGCTTAAAGTTTTACTTTGAGGCTATTCCACTGCCACGTGAAAACAAAGCTTAACTAAGACTGGAAAATTAAACCAAAAGGCGCACTGCACCAAATTTGTGCGCACTCAGTTCAATATAAATTTGCTTATTTTCTCCCTGTTTTTATTCATGTTAATTATAAATTAAATATTGTAATTTACAGGAAAAATATACGCAAAGGTTCAATTTAACCAGAAGTAAGGTTCTTTTATGTTAACGTAAGTATAAAATGCTAGTGACGTGTGGCATACTTAGGATATGACCAAGCACGTCGTGCATGGGATGATTTTTCAAATTTTGATTGAAAAAGTGTGGAGACACCACAGAGAGACTATACTACAATGATGGCCTCGCCCCCACTGTGTGTTACATTAAGGTGTTTGTTCATTGAGTGACAACCTGTTATCACAACACTGCCGACTCTGCCCACACTTGTACACATTAAAACAAACACGTGTTTCACGTAACGTATTTTGAATGCCTCTGGAACAGAGTTACCGAAAGTTACACATGGTATTGCAATTATAAATACCAGAAATATAATCACTAACTGATGATTCCTCAACAAGCAGAGCACAAATAACACCCAAAGTCCAGGGCCCAGACAGGTATTATTGAACGTACAGTCTGTCTCACGTAAAAGTAGCCTGTATCCGTATTGCTATGATGGCGTGGGCAGACCTTAGTTAAGCGGTCTGCCTGAATGCACCATCTCGCACAGAAGTGTAACTACGCCAGCGGGCAGAAAATTTCACGGGCGCCGCTGTCCAAGCCTGATGGTTGAAACAACATGAATCCCAACCACCGAATTGGGAACTAGGGCACAACTGCACGAGGGTCAGAGATGAAATAGACCAACGGAGCACCTTAAACAGGGTTTGTTCTCTACGTGACATGACCAAGCAAGACAGAGGAACTGTCAAGAAGGCAGATGTGCTAGCTAGCCGCTGTAATACGTGCACAAATCAGCCTACAGCTTCGAACTAAGGTGGCACAGTATTATCACTTTGGTAACAATAATATTAATTGTAGGTCCCCACGCATAACTACATAATATTGACTGTCACAGAAGACTGTTAACTAATTATATTTTCCATTATTAAAATTTCTTTTTTATTCAAAATCTTCAACTTCTTGAGTGCCTGTGTAATAGCTCACACCTTAAGTAACATTAGAGTATGGTTTGCGATAATTAAGAAACATTAAAACATTTATCAAACCATAACAATATGCTAGTAATGGACAAAGAAGGACGTAAACTATCAATTATTTAAGATGCTGAAAATGTTCAATCTACACCTCTGTGCACGGTTCAACATATCAAGTGCACGCGCTGCGACTCAAACATACTGATGTCATGAATGTCGCAATGTGTATATTTTCCACAGCGTGTTGGTTGGTGTATTTCCTTTAGGATGTTCGAAAGCCGAAATGTTTTTTTCCTTCTAGATTTTGAAGGTATTGTATGATTTCACGACATGATGGTACAGTGATGGAATGCAAAATTGGAGGAAACAGCAGCACCACAAGAAACCTTACTAGCCGATGGCAACATATGCCATCATGTTGTAATTTTCCCACTACGAGCAGTAGCTGCACCAGCGGTTGCTGCTGGAACACGTTCAGAAAACAGCGGAGATCACTAAACAACAAGAAATGAAGGAATCTGCTAAGAACTGCAGAATAACTGGGTCTGGCTGACATAGTGTTACTGAACAGAACTGTCGACATCTTGTGGCCATAACCCCCTCCCACCACAAGATCTGACTGAGGATCAATTTAAAATGAGAGCGACACGTCGAGGCAGATACAAGAAGTGTAATCAAGACCCAGAGCAAAGCAACGCGGAGCAGTTTTTATTTATTTTTATTATTATCAGCTTCCTTCAATTCTACATAGGTCAGGTTGACCTTAGGATATACAAGTTGTCAATTATACAACAGATTATGTACAAACATAATATACAAAAATGAATTACAATTAAAAATACAAATAAACATAGTAGGCACATAAAAATGACTGCAAATTAAATTTGATTATGAAGACAACAAAAGTTAATTAAGATAGAGACACAATACATTAAGATTTCACTGAAAAACAAAGTAAAGAATAATATATATTCTAAAAAAAATTCGTATTATGTCATTTTCCCACTACGTATATGCAATTAACATAAAGTATTCATTAGTTGGATAAAAACTGTGACTTAAGGGTGTTGGATACCAGAAAAATTAATAACTTAATATTTGCACCAAACATTGTTCAACTTGTGCACATTGTATGTGATGAAATTTTCCTAGAATAAAGAATTTCTACACTTTATATCTTTTGAATAATTTGATGCTAAATAAAACATTTTTCAATTTTGCTGCAGCCGTAACAACAAATACTAAGTTGAACAGATGAAAAAATTTACAAAGTAAACAAATGCAATGGGCTACGGTGTAACATATGTCATCACCAAATAACAAGCCGTATATATGAAAAAACTTGTTAAATATAATACAATTTTTGCATATTTTTAACTTTTTTTTAAATAGTTTACTTTGTAAATTTTTTTATTTGTACAACATAATTAGTATTTGTTATTATGGCTGCAGAAAAACAGAAAAAATTTGAATCTGACATCAAATTATTAAAAAAAAAAAATGTACTATTTTTTTATTCAAGGAAAATGTCATCACATATAATGTCTACAAGTTGAACAATATTTGGTACAAAAATAAAATTATTAATTTGTTGGGGTCCGACACCGTTAATGGGAATTTTTTTTTGTGAATTTTTAAATGTAGTTACATTGAACCTGCTAATTTCCTTAATATCTGTTGGAAGTTTATTAAATAACTGTACTCGTGAGAAGTAAGCACCTGTTTGCTGGAGACGGGACACGACAAGAGACAGCCACCTAATCCGGTAGTCTGGTGTAGTGTGTCTACCTGCTAGGGTGTGAGAGAGCCCGGCTCCTCTCTCTTAACCTTCCTTCAGATCATTTCCTAAGTATGAGTCAGTTACTGTAGGCAATGTCTGGTCACATCACCTGGGAGTACTACTTGTAAATAAGAACACCCAAGTACAGGACTAACGAAATAAACTTCATGATCAGTCACATGTTACACATTCCCTACCTTAGCCTGTCAGGTTCAACTCATCAATTAGAAATACTGATGTAGCCTAGAAAGAGTTATTTGCTGAACCTTCAGCTGAATAAATTAGCAAAAATCATTCTACCCCTCTCCTCTCAAGACTTGCACACCAAAACCCAAACCATCACAATGGAATTTCTTTTAAAAGAAATGCTAGGCTAGACTTGGCATAACATAGACTGTCAGTGTGTCGTCACCAATCATACAAAAAATAAATTAATAAATACACACTAAGCAATATACTTTACACCCAGACATTAACCGACATTACAAACAAGTAATTACATATTTCATATGAATAATTCTAACTGACCATAAAACAATACACTTGGGACAATTTCCCACAGGCAAAATCTCTGTGTGGACCATTCCCTCTCTCTTCCGCACCTCCAGGAGTTGAACCTGGCAGCAAGTGCCCCCCCCCCCNACTGCCCACATCAAAACACCAAAGACTAACAGAATTAATGAATATCAAATAAAGTTTTGAAATGCAGCAATTTAAAAGTTAATCGATTTTTTTCCAAGTTTTTCAGCAGAAAATTACCATGTTTACAGAAATATTTTTACACACTCCTCCTATATTACATTGGCATACCGAAATATTACATTCATGGCTGCACTCATAGAGTCAATTTTAAATTGGCATCACATTATCTATTTGTAAATTTGTTTTTCATACGCCTCTCTCATTTGAGTCCACAATCATCCCTCAAACCCTGGATTTTTCATTGTACCAAGCTGTTCCCAAATATGAAATTTCAATGTGTTGTGCGAGTGCCCAGTAAAAATTTCATACTACAGCCTATTTGCTGCTCATTCGCTTCTTAGCAGACATAACAAACAGACCATACAAAATGTCCACGGTCTAGGTGGGTTACATGACATTCCCACAGTTATACTCTGTACCATATATGAAGGCCACATTCTTGACAGTTGACGATCGCCGCGCCAATGTTTACTTTTAGTTTATGTATCCATTCGCCATCGACTGGCTTAGATGTGACGAGTCAGCGCGTCCAGGAGGTGCTGCTTCGTGCGGCAATTAGTTAACTATTTGGGTGGCGCGGCAGGCAGCGAGAGGTTTGAAGAGCGTGTGTAGGGTCGTTCATAAAAGCTGTACACAAAATACATGTTACTTTAAAAATTATGCAGAACTCTTCATAAATAAAACTATTGGTATCTGTTTGTAAATATATTATATAAAGCAAACAAACGCTATTGTCTTCTGGCTTGTAGTTCTTTGAAAATAACCCCACAGATGGCACGCACAACATTTCAGCGCGTGCTCCGAGCCACATTTTTTCTCAAGAGGTAGAGTCTTTGTAAAGTTTACGGTTGTTCTATTACTGGCCCGGAACAATATTTTTCAGTCAGATTATTAGAAAACATAATCCAACAATTTAATGCAATATTTGTGTATGCTTTTGGCATTAATATCAAACACGTAAGGAAAGCCAGGTTGGAGAGGGGGAATAAGACGTGAAAAAAGTTTTTGAAATTGCGTTTTATTTGGATATGGATTGTTTTAATGTGACTTGAACACCTATACATTTCTACTTTAGCACGAAGTTTAGCTACTAAAAACCGCTGTTTTATGATCATGTAAAATAAAATGTATTAATTAACCTTGAAACTCTTTCTTATTGCGTATTTTCAGCTGGTCTAATGTGTGTTGGCAGTGCACTCAGAATAGCCAACGTAATATTAACTTTTGTTCGTTCGTGCATCAGCTGATACAGGATTTTGTAAATGGCACGTTGTTTGTTTTGAATGCTTCAAATTGCCACTCACTGACTGTCAGAATGTGGCCTTCTTATATGAAATAAACTATAAAAAAATAATTTCTGCAGTCATAACGAGCAGAACAACATTCTAGGAATGTTCTGTTTGTACCTAGGTAATGCATGTGTTTATACCTGCCGTCCAGTCTTCAAAGGTGTCCACAATCATGTCAATCTCCAAGGATTCTTCATCGCTGCTTCCCGCTAGTCCAAATTCCTTTGCTAGGTAGCGACCTATCGCTACAGACTGATGAATTACCTTTCCATCAACTTCCAGGGTAGGAATTTGACCAAATCGTAGAGCTATATAGATATTAAATGATTAGTTGACTATCTTGCAATTATTAGACAACTTTAAACAAAAGTAACACTGGGATTGCATTGGGAAGTGAAAATCATTAAGACATTATATGGGTCATTTTGTATTACTGCCAACAGTTTGGCTGCAGCAACCTCGTAAATCTCACGTACGACATTGCAGATACGGTGGAAAAACTTCACGCCACAATTACTACAGTTGAAGAGGTGATGCTGGAGATAGTGCAAGGTAATGTTCTGCAGCGCGTGGCCGCATGCCAGTGAACGAACAGTGGACACTTTGAACATTTGATGTAGTATATTCTGTTCATCTAACAAAGTGTTGTGAACCGTTATTAATGGACTACTAGTTTTTGGCTCGTACGCTTGTACCGTAGAGTGGTGTGTATTAATGTGTGCTATCATTACAAGATGTATCACATGTGGAACTTGACTATGCATAATGTACTGCCTTCGTCGCAGCACTATCGTGTAGCTGTTGCGATGCCTCGCACACTAACACAAGTGGGGCCAGCGATACCAAACAGTCTGCCATAATAACAAAAATTACTTGCATATTTTCTCAGTTTTCACTTCTGCATACAACCCTGGTGTTACCATTTCCCATTTTCATAGGTTAGAACACATTTATATCTGTGATAAGTCTTTCTACGAGACTGTGGCACTTTATTTTTCACAATTTTTTTTATATAACAAGGAAACAATTTAACAGCTTTAATAAGAATAAAGAAATATAAGTATGAGTGGTTTATGATTTCAGTGTAACAGTTAATAATAATTATTAATGCTGTAATACTAACAGACACCTTGGTGGCACAGTCGTCACATGCGCAGGGTATTTATAGAGGGAATTGGAGAAGGTACAAAGAAGGGCAGCGAGATGGATGATGGGTAAGTGGAGAAGGCAGGGGCGGGATGGTGAGGAGGAAAGTTACTTTAGGCCTTCAGTGAAGATGGGATGGTAAGGGAGGGTGTGGGAACAAATGGCTAACCAAGGGGCTGTACAGAGGGAGATATGACAACAGTGGGAAGATCCAGAGCGTAGGAAGGAGAGCAGGGAAAGCACTGCACGCTTGTGAGGTCGGTGAGGGAGTGGAATGTATTACTGTACAGGAAGAGCTGGCGAGTGTACGAGGGGTTGGTTAGTTTAGAAAGGGCATGGAGAGGGAATGAAGGGAGGAATGTGCTTGCCACTGGGCGACAAGTTTTTATTATGTTATCATACTGCGTGCTATAAATGTTATGATCTATGAATTTGGGTACATTCCAAGCAATTCTGTGGAGCAGTCAACTATGAATATAACCTTTTAAACAGTTTGCTGAAGCTATTATGTAATTAAAGAAACAAGCATGCAGTTTAAGAAAAAGCTCCCTCAGAGAACATTTACCCAAGTGTTCTATTCCTACACTTCAGGCGAGGAAGTAGCCATTCAAATGACAGCTTACCATAGGATGGGGTCATTTTGGGCCCAAATTTTAAGTAAGCCTATTTACGGAATGTTAGAAACCATTGTGCTTTGATCTGTTTTGGGGTTAGGTTGTCACAGGGTAGCAAGAGAACAAAAATTTTAATTTTTAATAATCACTAAAGTAAATACTACTTTCCAATATTTCAGTCAAAGTTACCCCCCCCCCCCNAATTGACAGCTTCCGCATATTTGGACATTCCCCAGTGTATCCACCTATGTACACCAGACATTTGGAAACTACTGTGTCTGTGGAGTAAGATTAAACCGACTAATCTATCGGTGGCGATGGTGGCTCTTGTTGACGGGCACCAAAACATTATCTGATGACTTTTCAAATGCTTCCTCTGAAAAATAAAAGTAAACACACCATCTTCCCAGGATTTTCAGGCACTTTAAAATAGACAAAGGTTCATTCATACATAGAGTTGTACAAATGAGCAATGGAAACTGTAGAATTTGTGTGTGATGGCATTAATTTGCACCTGGAATTAGAAACAAATACCAGAGATGTGATGAGCTTAGTCATGGCTAGTGTTTAACATTATATATTATAAACAAAATTAATTTATGAAGATGTAGAATGTTGTTTGCCATCTTAAAATTCAGACTCAAATGCAAACACATGAGCACGACAGAATCCACTAGATAATTTAATTTGCAAATAGTGAGAAAATACTTTGGGAGGAAACTGTAAAAGGCCTGCCTTAATTGAGCATGTGTGTCCATCTGATTTGTCCGAGCTGACTGCTCTGTCACCAAAAGAGCATTTAATTGGTTCACGTGACCCGCAACATCTGATGATTGTGGTGCAAATGTGAGATAAGGTACAGAACGACTGGACATGGCAAAACTTTATATTTTGAGGTCAGACAAGATAGATTGCAACATCAGCATCTGACGTCGTCAGCACCGAAACCAATGAGATACTTTGTTTATACAGAGAAAGGAGAAAGCATGCAAATAAGTATGTTGTATACTTAACCTATTTAATAGCAAATAGGTTTGTTTAGATGTTTTGATATGAAGAGCTACACTGTTTGCTAAGAGATGCAGTGCGAATGTCATTTTTACACAATATACGACAAAGAAATGTAAAAATCAAACAACAAATGGTGACTTGTTTTTCCAACAGCATACATCACACAATCTCGATGCAGCATGAAAGGCTCGTGGTCGGAAATCTGCGTCAACTGACGGTACGGTCAAACGGTTCGGACAGACGCATCTGTAAGATTGTGGCAGGGCCTAAAGAGTATACTGTGAGACAACTTATACTGACAAATAAGTATGTTTTTATGATGTAACAAGCACAGATTTGTCGCGACTTTCAACGGCTGAAATAATCTGAAATATAAATCGTAAACTATTAACAACTGACGCAACAAAAGCCTGCTAGCCACAGCCAATTATTTTACCATTTTTTTAAGTTGGAAAAATAAATACAAAAAAAACACCGCTGCAAATTGCCAAATAAATTCCATAGAAATCAAAATAAAATAAACTGGGTAAAACGGTTAACCGCAATATGGTGTTACGGCCATAGTCCTACAAATAGCACAGAGTTTTATAAAAAAAAATAAAGTTATAGGGCACCAATAATGGGCACAGCAGATATTACTTACATTTTTTAACTTGTGGCCATTTATCGTCATCTACAAAAACATCTTCGAATTCTTGTTTGCCATAAGCCAACAAGAGTCTGATAGGTTCTGCTCTAGCTTTGAATTTAAAGTATGTTACTTTAAACTTTGGCGCCATTTTTTTAATGATTTAATATAATAAAAACTAGGAAACTTATATTCAAAAGTGAAGCATGTAATTTACAAGAGCAACCAACATATGTTAAACATTAACGTTACAAGCAGCACACGAGAGGTAGATAAGAGCAGTTGCACCATGTGGCGCAATTACCTTTATATTTGTTTAAAGTAATCAAGGGATACCATACGCTCAAGTTCAATATTCCCGCGTTTTATAATAATTTTTTTTTTTTGTTTCATTTCACCTCCCGGCAGAGCATTAATTCCCTTCCTTGTATTGTACAGTAGTCCCAGTTGTTCGCATTTGTTACACTATTTACCCGCAGATGTTTAGAAATAAGTTTTATTAGCGCATTCTATGGTGAACAATGTCAAGACATGCCTGGAATTCTAATTCCTTCCGGTCTTTTATCATACTTTCCCCTAAAATTAAGGACATTTATTCATGGGTTTATAATTAAACGAAATGCCTAAAACAAAAGCAGTTTCAAATAACTACCAGAAGGTTCACTTATAACAAGTAGTTTCCAAAATCTATACTGAAAGTCCTGTAAAGGGATAATATGTTTTTGAATGTTATTGTTATCTTTGATACAGGTAAAATGTAACACAGTTCCCAAATTTAAAATTAAAATATAACTGTGATAAAGCAATGTAACACACTTAAAAAAAATCTACAACGTTTTGAAAAAACCCAACATAAAATAACGCCGTATTAAAACGACTGTTGGGTTACTCCTCCATCGATATTTTGTTTATTCTTATACAACGTATTGCATTTTATTTAATTCGCATGTTAAGCTTTTCTTTATTACACTTTGAACTTTAGATATTTAAATATTTTACTTGAGTTTAATTAATATTTTAAACTAATAAAACATTCTTTGCCATGTCGCTTGTTTGTAGGCACATAGGCACAAGCCTTTGGCAGTATTTTTTCTCTCGGCTTGTGTAAGTAGACAAATAAAGCTTGACTAAACTACTATAGTAGGTTCACGACTGGAAGAAACTTTTGAAAATCAACCTATGAAAAAACACCCTACCCGTTAGCGACATGCATATAACATTACAAACAGTGGCGAGCGCTGATACAGTTATGCCGTTAGGTTGCCAGCACAAAGAGAGGAAATAGTTCCAAAGTTTTAACGTAATTGTTAATTTATCGCTTACAAATGGGTTTCGAAAAGTCTTGTATCTTATTATGCCAATTATTAATGACATGATGCTAACGTATTTAGATTTCAACGTTTCTTGCATAGTCAAATGATCACGCTCAAGGTGAAAGTAACGCGGCCATTTGTTTACTAACCTTCGTACCTTGTGTTGTTGACACACATGCCAGAGAATTTGTGCGATTATCTTGTTTAACCAATAATAATTCATTTATTTGTCTTGTTTTACTAATATCCGCTATTTATTATTTTGTTTTTAATAACGCATGATTTTAATTTGTGCTCACTTTCTCGTTGTACTGATTCCTTTTGTTTTTATGTGTTTCCTGCACGTGTCTTTCCTTTGCCACTCTATTCTAACGTTGCAGTATTTGCACATAAGAATCATTTTCACATTGTCGAAGACGTAGAATCCTTCACTCACAAACTCTGACGTCCTGTCAAAAACCGTCACATCTATTTTAAAATAACGTTTTACAATTGCGCGAAACACCCGACTCAGTCTACCACCACGCCATTTTAACGTCTGTAGCAATTTCGATCAATACTGATGATCTTGCCTTCGATGTACGGGAATTTATCGAAAATCACTAACAATCGATTGTAAATAGACAACAACTATTGATTCATCAAAATACTCGCATTTTGGGTTTATAGAATGAAATGTTTTTCGCTGGCATTGCATATTCTTTTGTGTGAAATTCTCAAGATTAAAAACTTTGCGCTTGTGGAATATCCATTAATAATATATACATCACTTTTATAATGGGTACGTGCATGTACGAATACATGTACACACAAACAGTGGAATGTAAACATTGCATTTAAATATTGCCATGTTACTGCCACATGGCAGTCACATGGCAATGTTTGTTTACCTTTGGCGGAAGGATACGAAATGGGCTTGAAAGTAGATCTTTAGCAGGGCTTCAAGAAAGTCTCTTCCAGTCGTGAACTGACTTATACTAATGTTTCAAGTTTTTGTCAACCTTTCTAATATTTAGTGGAAAATAATTATACGTAATTGTATTGTTTTATTGTTTGTTTACATGCATTTACATTATCTTGTTTATGTAACGACTTTGAAATACTTACATATTTAGGCCTATTAATAATTCAACATATATTACCTGTCAATGGCTTCTGGAAATATTCTACACATCATCAGGAACAGCCACGATTCAAACATTCTAGCAGATATTAAAACAGAATATACGAAATTGCAGCAATTTCTAGAAATAGATGGATGTAAACTTTGCGGGTCAGTTGTTGAAGAAGGCATCGTTTGTGATTACTCTTTCACTGTCCCTGTGCTATATTTAATGCTTATGTTTTTCCTGGGGGTGAATGGAAGTGTTTTCGCTGTCATGAAGAGGGAAAGCTGGACGAAGCAAAACAGCTTGCTGTTGTGCTTCAGGAACGAGTGGAACAGAAAGAATGAAAAGTGAAATCGAACACTGGAAAACAGATCAACCAAAAAATGTTAGCAAGCTGACAGCAGTAGCAAGGGAGAATAGTGAGTTACTCCAAGACATCTGTTCATCCTCTGAATTGCCAGCCTCTCAGGAAGCTAGTAGTAATTACAGAGTCTTTACCAGTAAGTGCAGGAAAAAAAAACAGTGAACCATTCCTACCAATTGTCACTTCACAGGTCCCCGAGACAACACAACCCTGTAGCAACAGCTTCGCTGTCCTCGCAGACCGGCAGGAAGAAGAAGACACTGAGGTCATCCCCCTCCCAGTACACAACAACCCAGCAAAGCCCAAGATGAAATTGCTGATCCTTGAAAGCAGTCACTTGAAAGGCCTAGGAGAGCACATCAAAGACAAACTGGGTGAGGGTTATGACATTATCGTGTTTTGTAAACCTAATGCAGACCTTGGCAGTGTGGCAGAAGGTGCAAGTAGATTATGTAAAAATGTTTGCAAGTCAGATTAGGTTGTATTTGTCGGGGGAATAGGCAACAGCATTGGCCGGGATAAGAACTATTCATTTGGAGGAGACACCAGCAACATTGCCAGAGCCACCAGTCACACCAATGTGCTGGTCTGTGAGGCATTGCAACGGTAATACAGACACTTCTTACAAAGAAATATGCAGACAGTTAACGCTGTCCTGAAACACAGTGCAAGGTCTGGTAGACTCCGACATGATGGTGTGATTGGACTAGAGGAAATAACCAGGGCTGACAACACGAGACATGGTCTGCATCCCAATCGTGCTGGCAAGGGGAAACTTGCTGACAGGATTCTTACAGATCATTGATCTATTAAAAAATCCAGGTAATTGTTGAAAACCAAGGAAATTTTTTTAGGATAAAGTATATGTCCATGAGGCCTAATTCATGGAACAAATAAGTTTTATTTTCACACTCAATACCAGAAACATTAAATAATTATTCAAATATAAAAAAAACCACAATAATTAATGAAAACAATTTGTATTTATTCCATCAGAATATTAGAGGTTTAGCAAGCAAAATTGATAAGCTTTCCTTGTGCTTAGATAAATTTTTTTGCAGAATGCATTTTGGATGTACAAATATTATGTTTAAGAGAAACACACATAACTGAATCATCTGTTAAGTCAATTAAAATTTCTGGTTGTTCCCTCTGTTCTACTTATTGCATAAATAGCATGAGTGTGTGGTACTAATGTTACTTGAGTGGTCGGGAAAAGTAATGCGGACATCGTCCGGCGACTATATTAGGAAAAGTCAGAATATTACACAATATTCCTATTTCGAAGAGAATTGGCACCAGCTCACTGGGCGAGCACAAAGTCACAGTTATCAGGACTGCGGACTGAATGGTCACGTGTCTGTATCCCCTGACACACACAGTACAAACTTACAGGAAAATATAATATATTGCATATTATAGGATACCTCCTTGAGGCATCGATGACTAACTGGATAGAACCAGGGCCTGAAATACAACACTAATTGAGAATGCACAAGTTTCGGTTAACTCAAGTAAATTGTATTGCCGAACAGTGGACACAGTTACATGTACGCAATGCAAATTAAAGCGAACCTGACTCACTAGGCCTGTTGCCAGTGGCCATTACTGTACGAAAACTTACAATAGTAATTAAACCTCAGGGGTAGGTAAATTGAGCTGATTGAGGGGTGCTGTGAACACAGGTAAGACTGTTGGTAAACTAAATAAAAGTTCCTGTAAATTACGTTAACCTATTGCTGTTAAGTGTTCTGAACAAGGTATGAAAGTCCCCTGCGACGCGATGCACGTGCAGCACCTAAGGCCCATGGAATCAGACTGCCGGGGGTAGTGTGGGTGTACCGTGTCCTCACTGAAAACTCGCGCCATCCAGCAAGGTGTATTAGTTTATTGACCTCATTACATAACCACCTAAAACATGCAGACAATAGGGCACTTCAATTTTCGGGATGGACATCCCTTAGTTTGATGAGAGTTCAGCGTTCTTTCTCAAGCGCTTATTTAAATACAAAACATGATTATGTGGTGCCTCCCAGTGTATGTGAGAAATTTAAGTCAGTTAAGGTTTGGGGCACTCTCTGACCGGAACGGTCAGCTTGAAAGAAATACTAATTATTTCCCATGTCACTAATTGGTTTGATTACACACACAATTGAACTCGGAAAATTATATAGAACACTTCAAATACCCTAGCTTTGCTACTCGACTCCTCATTAAACATGCACGTGGTGTTTTTTTTCTGCGATTACTTCACAATCCCTTAAGGGCGAATTTCACGAATATATGACCACTGGCGATAAATTCTAACACTATTTAATTTCCCTTGTAACACTTGATTCCTATGCTAATTATGCAGATATTTCTAGGGACACCACAGGCACTCGGTTGGATCACTTGGTATCGGGTCATGACCCGTTGTTAAGTGAACGATGTGGACACACATCGGGATGCACGACATGAGTGTTCTGCGGGTATCACTGGTGCAGCGACTGTGGGCCGATGACGTCATTACAGTGACCATGCCATACTATGCAGTAGTTGTCCACGCCAGTACCTGTATTTCAATTAAAAATAATGTTAGTTTTAAAAATGATATTTATTTACTATGCGAAGATCAAGTGATAGATTGCACTTATATAGAAGTATCAAATGACAAATGTAAAAAAAGTGGTTGTCTTCACTATATACAGAGCCCTTCTATCCTCTTCAGTAACTTTTTTGAATCTTGCACACAAGGGTAAGTGCTGTCCTATGTTTTTGTACTGTTGCTTGCTGCATTGCCCGTAGGAAAGTGCTTCCTTAGTTGTTGTTCTGTCATGGTAGTTTGAGTTGTGGAAGTCTACAGAGAGGCAACGACAAATGTCGGCATTTAAATCTTATTTGGCAAATGGGACAAGGTGACTTGGACTTTTGACAACACTGAGAGATACTTGCAGTCCACTTTGAAAACTTCATCGCGATCACGGAAATGCATGCGCAGGTTACGAAGTGGGTAGCGTGGACAATCTACGTAGGGGCAACAGCTCTCTGGGACACGTGTTTTCCCTTGTTCTTGGACAGCTGTTTAGGCATGGTTTGTCGCGGATGCGAGGGGAGGGATGCTAAATATCTATGCAAAGTTATTTGTGGAAAATAGATGAAATGGATGATTTAAATAATACTCTTGTGATTTAGGATAATAAGTGACAACATCTGTATCCCATATTATTTACTCTTGTATGGTATCCAAGGATTGTAAAATTAATAAACTAATTATTTAATAAATAAACATTATAAATAAATACGTTTACAATTACTTTTCACAAACCCCCAATTTTCGTTGATATGATGGTGGGCTCTGGAGGCAACGGTATCCCAATTTAATCTATACCCTACGCTGGCTACACATTTATGGTTGAAAGAAACGCACTTTATGATTACTTTTACTAAGGTTGATTCTACTCAGTTTAGGCCTAAAACGAGATTTCTTATGGGGGAGTTTGGCATTAGGAAAATGTCTACCGCTAGGCGCGCGTTATCCCAAAGAGATCTTTTTTAAACACATTTGTTAACTTCGTGAATCCCAAAAAAGAACGATTTTACTTATTTGTGGAGTTATTATATATTTTATTTATGATTATTGAAAATATTTTTTTAATGTTTAAAAAAAAAAAAAAGTCCAATAGAAATACGACACTAGCGCTGACTATTGGCGAAAACCTTTGGTACCAAACTAAATACATTGACTTCCCAACGTGAGTAGAAATAACCCTACTTTTGCGTTTGCGTTGGCTGTATGTAATTGACGTATGAGACGTTTTCTCATAATTCGACGTGGCTAGCAAATTATTTTTTTTTCAAATATTTGTTTTGATACTCCGGCCGCACCAGGAAAAGAAATGATTTGTGTTAAACCGACGAAACCTTTTGTTTGAAGAAAAACTAATACTTGCTGTTTGGAGTGTGGCGATTAGTTAGGAAGATGTGGATCGTCTATGCGGTTTTGTGTTTGTGGACAATTGTTCATGTAAACAGTGATGAGCATAACCATATAGTAAGTTATTTTTACCTGTTTTTATACTTAATATGGTATAAATTAATGTCTAACCTGGGTAAAGTTTGCTAAGTGTTATACGTAGCTCAAAAGAACCACGGCTGTATTCCGCCTGTTCTCACGAACTGATAATTACCTTGAATGTTCCGGTATTAGTAAAGTAGATTTTGTGTGTAGATAACATAATTGGCAGCATCCTGTAGTCAGTTGGCTTTATTACTCAGTTTTCGAAGGTCAAGTACATTGGACTATTGAATTGTTTAAGCTAAGCGTACTGTTGACGTCGCCCGTGAACATGTCCAAACCTAAGGTGTGGGTGACCGCAATATCTGTGACCGACACCGAGTTGAAAAACTCTTGGTTATTGTATAGAATAGAAACTTTTCTGAAAATAAAAGAAAAAACCACAGAAAGTTGTATATTTACACCTTACTAATTACACAGAACATGTATATACAAGGGGCAAAAAAAAAACGTGAAAAATCGTGTCATTGGAAAGGTTTAGTATTCCTGAAATTAGGTCAGAGAAAATGGTAATATTCTGCCTGGAAAACTGCTAAGTGTCAAGGAATTCCAAAGTGGGATTTCAGTGGACACCCTGTAGAGGTATTGTCCATGTAGAATCAATTGTAATATTGGTGGTCTGACTACGGACATGAACTAGATATGGACATAACATTCTGCTGAGTTATTATGCTGCCAGTAGAGTTTCATGTTGTCGTCTTTCGTGCGTCGTTACGCTTTGTCGTGTCTCACTGGAAAGGTTGGTTTTGGCCTTTAATGATGTGTGTGTTTTGGTCAGGCGCATAAATTGCAAGAAGACAGCTGTCCTACATTTGCGTACCCTCCCGTCCCAGCACTGTGTACTATATACGAGTTGCGGTATAGAAAGTTTATGACATGGCTTGCCTATGTAATGTATCAGCTAACAGTTTTACATTTTAAATTGTGTAATGGCTACATTTTTTTCTTATATTACATAAAGCCTCTCGTTGGATTTGAAAGTAACAGTGGAATTATAAATTTTACTGACGACAATGGAATTCTAATAGAATTCTATAAGATAAGACACGCACATCATGTGTACAAGAAATAAGGTGTACCAGGGGAAAAAAGTATGCCAGTAGTCTTCATATACATATTTCATATATTATCTTCCCACATTTCTCCTGAAAGATGTGGATTGATGAAAGCAATGTAGGTTTGTGTGGTCATACTGATGAGGTTTTTACAGGTACAGCAGATGGATTTATAGAAAATGCTTTAGAAACGTAGAAAGTAAACCAGAGTACATGTTGGTTATCATGTCCAAGAGAAAAGGGTAAATTACTTAAAGAAGACAAGGGGGAAAATGAGATGCAAACGTGCATTTAGACACTGTAGTGGTAACAGACAACACTTCTTACCCCCAGGGCTTTGGAGCCAGCACACCAAACCTTTGACTATCGACTCCAACTTGTCAGTTTTTCAAAGTTGAAGTACTCCACGTATTTTGTCATCCATGCAACACGTAAATCTGTACTTAAAATTTGGGGGTTGGAGGCCTTAATTTTGTTTGTTCGGCAGAGTATTTTTTGCATGTTGCCAAACTTAGTAATTCTAAATTAACTGAACAGTGAACACTGAGTAACATCATCTTCAAGCCAAGGCAGAGTCGGAGTCGCTATGTTTTAACTGACTCCGACTCCACAGCCATTCTTATCACGGCACGCCGTTAGAAAAGGCACCCAGCAAAAAGCTGCTTAAAAGATAACCTAATACATGGCTTGGGAAGCCTCGCATTCCATTTTGTGATGTGCCTAACCTGGTGCTGTATCAGTGTGTGAAAGTAGACTTAAATAACAGCAGCTTGTGGTGGATAACATTTTATCACAACGTGGACTTCCTCGTGTATCATCATTATCTCAACTCATTCGAAATATATATACAGGTTATATGGTGGATAAGGAAAAAGAACATTTATTTCAAAGTCTGTGACAGAAGGTCGCTGTGATTGACAATTGAGTGAAATTGCAGTTTCTGAGTAGAGTTTGGTTTGTGAATGTGTTGGAGGAACCGAGAAAAAATGTATGTTGATCATAATGTGGTAACTGGTATCCATGAATGTAGTTTTTTTGGGCTGTGATTCAAACTATTCCTTGTGGGTATTTGCAGTAAGGAGTTGGTGTTGAATAATTTGGTACTTAAATAATTATTGACAAATTGAGGTGGGATTAATATGGCATGTGTGGGCCTCATCTTAATTAGTTAGTGTGTAATGTTTGCAGCAAATAAAATTTGTCCTTGAGACTGACAGTTTTCTAGTTGTTTGTACCATGGCCTGTTGCTTGGGTTCCTGAAATGTTTTTCTCCTTGTCAACAGTGCCATTCAACCTGGTGAACATTGTATAACAGACAAATTTCAACATTTTTCAGTACAAGGTTGTTGAACTATCAAGGTTGTTGTGCAGTCCTCTACGCAAGCCTATACGAGCTCTGCTTTCATCAGCACGTGTACAATTCCTATGCTCAGAAGTAAAGATAAAAATATCTCTCGTTCAAGCAAAATATTTTTCCTTCAGTTTTAGTCCTGAGTGAACTGTAACAAGGTGGCTTGAAAATATACAAGCTATTTTAAGGAGTCCTGCCGTGTCGCTGTTTCCGTAATGCCGCCCTTTTTTTTCCAGTACGGAGACAATGAGGAGGTTGTGTTGTGGATGAACACGGTCGGCCCGTACCACAACCGGCAAGAAACGTACGCGTATTTTTCTCTGCCGTTCTGTGTGGGGCACAAGGACACCATCAGTCATTACCATGAAACGCTGAGTGAAGCGTTGCAAGGTGTCGAACTGGAGTTCAGCGGCCTCGATATTGAGTACAAAGGTATGGTGTACGGGTATTTCAATTAATTTTCTGCACAGCTTTGAAAGTATGCAATCTGATTCAGAAAAACAGTGAAACTCTTTTATTAAGAAGTTGCCTTTGAAAGTATTTCACTGCTTAATAAGTTACCATGGTTTTGCACCTGGTTTATATGCACCAAAGAAATTATATCCTTTTAAGAAGTTTTACATTTTAATAAGCTAAAAATTTTCAGTCCCTTCAAAAACTTTTGAATTTTATTGTATGCGATCAAACTCTGCAGGTAAATTCCTTATCCCTCATCAAAAAAAAATTAATTTATATCTGTGTCGCAAAAGTACTTTCTGTACCTGCTAGAAGTGTTTCAAATTCTGGAATAAATGTTTAAAAACTTCCATAATATTTTGTGAATTTTGGGAGTAAGTTAATCCGACCATGAAAAATGCTGTTGGAAAATGTATGCAGTGATGACCTTGCTTTGCTGCCAGTGCTGGTCAAATACTTTTTAAAATTTGTGCTTTTTCAGCGACCATACTAGTGGTTTTCAGACATGTGTTTGAATGGTTTTTGTCTTGCGGCAATATATACTTTCTCAGTTTGGTTAAACAACATTTCAATTTTCCTTGATAAGTTACATGTGGGCACCTTTTTTTGTGCTGTAACGTATTCACGTACAAAGTTGTAAAAGTACTGTGATTTTCATGCTTTCAAATTACATCACTGATGTGCTGTGTGGGTCGAACAGAAACTCCAAACCACAATTTACCATCGGCACTAGTTGTGTACGAGAATGTCCTTGGGTTTTCTACTTACAAATTGTCAATCTACATATCAGTCAAACATTGCAGACTTAGCTGTGGGTTTTTCTTTCTAATATGACTGTAAACACTCTTCATTCGAGTTGATGAATATGTAATATATTTCTTAGTTATCTTAATTTTTCACGTACTTGAACTTTACTCGTGGTAAATTCACGAGTGATTGGTGGTGATTATCGATCTGGAAATGCCACTAGTTATGAAATAAAGAGTTTGTCACTGTTGCCTGATAGAATTATCTCACTTTTCCTTATAGTTACATTCTGCTGGAAGTTCAAGTCTGTTGCAGACTAAATTACAGGAGACAGTTAAGGTGAGTATCCAGGCTTTAACTCCATGGAGGTCGTATGCATAAAAGTAGATCCACATGTTACCAGGTTGCTTGACTTGAGCTTTACTCGCAACAACAAAATGATGGCCAAATGAATTCCCCAAAATATGTCTCCCTTAGATGAAGCTTTGGTTATAAACTGGACAAATGCAGTACCATGCACACTCTGACCCTTCTCCAGATGGGTAATGTCTCTGCGAAGAGTGCGAACATGCTTCTTGGTATCAGTTTCTAGAAATATCCAATTCCGGTCATGTCCGTGAATCTGGCCTCGTGATAGTGGTGTCCGCCATACTCTTTTACGTGTTATCCTGCTTTATCTCGTTGTTTCCCCGGGTGTATGTGGCTCAAGGACAGTGTTGGCCATTTAACCTGTATCTCATTTTTTTTTTTGTTAGGTGCTTTGAGTGTCCCTGAACAGTGGCAAGGCCTTAGAACGGGAACATTTAGTAATGGGGAAGGAATCGGCCAGGGGCTGTATTAAGGAACTATTCCAGCATTCACCCTGAATGACTTGAGAAAACAGTGGAAAAACTGAAATAAAGATGGCCGGACCAAGAATCACCCGGATCCTCCCGAGCACGGTTCAGAATGCACCACCCCTCTCAATAGAATAATAATATCATATAGATACTGTTACAAGATGCCAGGGGCATATCTGAGTTCGTGAGGGATGGAAGTCTTAATAAAAAAAATAATAACTAGTTTTGATTTTTTATTTATTTATAATGCTATAGAAATGAATACATGCATTATTTACAACCACCACCTATCTCTTCAATCAACTCTTATAATTCTCAGTAAGTGCAATATGTAATGTCAGTTTCAATTCTTATTAAAGTCATTATCACTATTTCTATATTTATTACAATCACTTAATTTGCTCGCATTATTTACACATATTCAATCTGTCTATTGCCTTGCCATCATTCCAAGTGTCTTGTCACACTCCCATGCAGATCAATAGTCTCACCCATCAGTCTCTCTCACTCTCCACTGTACTGATGCTCGCAGTCCGCAGACTTCACACTCACTGGTCACTGTCTTCGGACGCCACTCGTTGCTTTGGTGGTCGCGTACACCCGGCACTTAAGTCCGTGCAATGCTCCAGACTGTCAATTTCGAGGCCCATCGCTGCTTACATAGACAGGTTGTCCTGTTCCAGAAGGTTTCCTACACCCCGAGTCTTGCTGAGAAAGGTGGGGGTGATGACTAGAACATTGTTGCAACGATAACCCCAGACATTCAATCTGCTCAAGGACAGGAGCGCAAGAGTCCCGGTAACCTTATCGAGCGTGTGGGGTGGCACCCCTTTGAAAATCTTCTTGCACTACTTGGGCTATCAGACATGCCCTTGATGCACTGTCCTTCGCACACTCGAATGCGCAGGGACGAGGAAAGCGATGCAGAGCGGTAGGTAACATGTAGAGTCCATTCAATACTTTTCTGAAGCCCTGCTAAAGTTCTACTTCTAGGATATTCCTCCTCCTCATGCAAGCTTAAGAATCTAAAAAATCACACCAAAGGAACAGTGCACTGCATTCATGCGCTCTCAGTGTAATAATATTTTGCATAAAAGTTATTTCTTACTAGGCATTACCAACACACCTATTTTCCCAAGGGAGTTAGAGCATATCAGTATGGAATGTAAAATTTACAGGTATTTTGTTCCGGCGGTTACTGCAGCCATACACACCGAATGAAATCATCACGCTTGCAGAGACCTTTGCGTTCCAAAACGTTACTCCGAGAGTAGAGTAAAGTAACAGAGTAATGGCTGAGGAAAGCAAAAGTATACGTGGTTTAGGAACGAGCGCGATGTAAATAGCATTCTGTGTTTACAAATATGTACTGATTAAGCGACTAATGTAAATTCCAAAAGATTACCAGCTGGACAACACCTCTGAAGTGATGTAAGATGAACCTTGCAGTCCCGAGTGATGTGACTCACAATCTGGTCATAGTCGTGGTCTGTGTGTGTGTGAATTTGTGCACGCACACACACATCTGCGTAGGAATTTATTTACAACCCAACCTAGCTTTGTGGTTGTGTCCACTCACAGTGGAACCTCAATCTTCAGCAACATGGCCGTAGCTACGTTGTACTTTTACACCTGCCCACATAGGCAGTGTGGTTCCTGATGCCGCTGTAGCAGTTTGGTCCTGGTGCTCTTGCCAGGGGCAGTAAGTCTCCCGCGAGTGAAGCAACGTGGTTGATGTGTTGTCCTTGGTCGCCTGCCTGTGATCGCCACCATTAGTACTGCTCAAGAAATTACTTTGAACACCAATACACTTCTGTCATCTACTGTGATTCGCCCAACCCCTCTTCGATAATTTTTACTCCTGTGAATGCCAGTAACTCACCGCTGTGTCCTGTGGTATGGCAGGCACTCGTAGGCTGAGCAGAAATGAAGGTGGTATCTCGCCTAAACCCAGCCAGAGTCGACAGTGTCATCGAAATGGAGAGATTTGGGCAGCTCTTAACACCGTGGTCTTGAGAGCAGATGAGGGTGAAACGAGGTGAGTAGGTTACAGCACCGGATAGCAAGGGCAGGGGAAACATGAGATCCCAGAGAAAATCCGTTGACCAGTGGCATCGCCTGGCATGATTCCCACATGTGAAAATCCGGGAGTGGCCCCACTCCGGGAATCGAACCGAGTTTGTCTGTGTGTGAGACAAGTAGTCTGACCACTACACCACTGTGGCTCCTGATGTTGTTGGATATGCATAAACAAGAATAGCAAAACAATCCCTTTTCATTACAGCATACGGAACAGACTTACATCATTGTCATATGGGAATGAAGCATGTTTTTGAGAAATATTGTACAAGCTGTGTACAATGCTAAATTAAAATTTATTTTCTTGGCTAGGAAATTGTAACCTAAAGAATATTGGTTGCTCATTGACATGTCTTTTGTTTTTTCAGCTGACATTTCAAACACACCATATTGCGAAGTCATTCTAACAAAAGAGAAGCAAAAAACTTTTGTGTATGCTGTCAAAAACCACTACTGGTACCAGATGTACCTGGACGATCTGCCTGTGTGGGGTACGTACCGAGTTTAATGATGCAAACTTCACACATTTCAGTATTTCAGTATTGGCGTTTGTTGGAAGTTGACTGTAATTTAAGAATAGGTTTACATGTTACTTATAATGTTGCATTTTCCATGAAAATCATTCATGTGGAGTACTTTAGAAAGTACAAACAAGTTTTCGTGATGAACTAGCATAGTAGTGAAATTATTTATTATTATTATTATTTGCTGATAACTGTTATGATAGTAACGCGGGTATGTTTGCAGGAATTGTCGGTGAGGTGGAAGAGAATGATGGCAATCCGTCTTACTACATATGGACCCACAAGAAGTTTGATATTGGCTACAATGGGAAGCAGATAGTTGATGTGAACCTGACGTCAGAGAACAAGGCGAAGCTGACAGTTGGGGCCAAGATACCATTCACGTATGAGGTCAACTGGAAGAAGTCAAATGTCAAATTCGAAGACAGGTTCGACAAGTATCTTGATCCAAATTTCTTCCAACACAGAGTAAGAATATCAAATATTTTATGTATTTCATTTTACGTTCATTTTTATTGTGAAAAATGTTACCAGTGAAGACGTGTGTCGAGTGAAATAAGGAGATTGAACACTCGACACGTATTTTACAGTTAATTATAACATTTATTGAATGATTTCAAAGGTTTTGGCAATGGTTTATTTCTTGGTCCATGTCCAATATGGGATTAGAAAATAAAAGTACCAATTTAAAAAATACTGCTGATGGTGTGAAAGTGTCATAAAATCATGCACAGTTGTAATATAGTATCTGTTGTTGTATATCCTTCCTTGTACAGAAGAATGAAAATGGGTTTTCTATTTCTCTTTGGTAGAACCTTCTTGTAAACCTAATCCTCCAAGATAAGTTAGAACCGACCAACTTTTGTATCATCTTGGCATGAAATCAATTTGCGACAATTTGGTAGAAATTTTTAATGAAAAGTTATATTTTAAATGTAATGCTAGATTTAGTTTTTAGAACACTGGAAAGTGTCATAGAAAGTTTTAAACCCACAAAATCATTAATTTAAAATTTCTTGGTTGTATAAATGGGATTGTGGTCTTTATCACTAAGTCTTATATATATCATGATATTTTATGTAATATACTTTTTTTTAACAGTAAAATAAATAAAAATACTTAATAAAGTTAGAATATTTTGATTTTGAAACACAGTCTACAGGTGGTTTTACAGTGGCGGGGAATACAATTTTTTGAGTTAATTTTTAATAGCATTCAGCTGGAGAATTTTCTCCTGAATGCCACTGAAATTAATAATCTGTAAATGTATTCGTGGATGCAGTGGTCTTGACGTCCAGTTTAACAGGGAAACCCAGAAGGTGGTCGATCTTGAAAAGTGTTACCTTCTGTTACTGTCAACTCTCTCACACTGTGCCATGCCGGTTGTTGTAACAGGTGTGTGTTGCGTAGGGTCGCCGTTATTCAACAGCGTGAATAACTGGTGTGTGTACACAGGTGAGACATTAGTTCTACTAACATTTACATTGCCAAATGTTTTTGTAAGAGAGACAACCTCCCCGCACTTCTTCTTTTTATCTTATTTCAAAAAATTTTATTAGCAATTGCATTTGTCAAACAGAAAAGGTTTAGCCAAATTGGTATCGTGTTCATAAAAACATGCATCGCCGTTGGCAAGGGGGTCAAGTGGTTAGAGGCTAATGCTGGTGATTGGACAAGAGCACGAAACNATCGTGTTCATAAAAACATGCATCGCCGTTGGCAAGGGGGTCAAGTGGTTAGAGGCTAATGCTGGTGATTGGACAAGAGCACGAAACAAGCTGGAAAACAGGGAATAGGCAGGAAAATTGAAATTGGTTCTAAGGAAAAACACAGGAAAATTCTTATTTTTCTATTTTTTTTTTAACAGCAGCAAAATAGATTTTTTTTGTACTTTAATTAAAATGACTGTACAATACTCTTGTTTATCCATGTTACGCTTAACCATTTTGAGCATATTGGTGCCGCTTTGTATAATTAGTTCAGTTAACATTTTTTAAAGATTTTTTAAATTGTTTAAAAGTATGACGTTGCCGGTGAAAATGCAGTAACCCGAGAGATTCGGACAGTGTGCATCCGAAGGCAGGCCAATACAGTAATTGGAATATGCCGGTAAACCATACAGAAAAGGCATAAGCATGTAACTTCATTGTTACAGATTTATTTTTATTTGTACTTTTTGAGATTATTAAAATAATTTGTAAAACAGAAGGGGCTATGTTTACTATCAAAAGAATTGGCCTTTGTAGGAAAGCTGCAGCCACAAGTTGTAAAGTAGCCATAAAAATTGGAATTTTCTTGTATTCATTTCTGCAGTTGATTGTTCGTACTTTCATAAATATTGTATTTTTAGTACAGCTGTTTTTTTTAATTGGAATCTGCTCAATGTCACACTAAAAAAAATTGATGGGGATGTTCAGGGAAAAGGCGTTGAAACAGCAAATCGGGAACTGCTGTGAACCCTGCAGGAGCGAATGCCATAATTGAGGTAAAAGCTGACTTAGTAGGGTGTGCCAAGCAAAATTATACGCAGTGCGTTGAAGCTGATGGAACATGAACAAAAGTGTTTAAGTTGTAAAGTGTGGCGTGTAAAGTTTGTATCTTTAGTTAGTCAGGTCAGTAAAATCTGAAGCACTGCATCATTCTCCTCAAAATCCACAAACCTGATAGAAAAGATAGCTGACTTAGTGTAGTTAAAAACATAATTGTGTTGTTACATGTGTAGATATATTTTAGACGGAGTGATCTTAGATACCGTATTATGTTGGAAATTTAAATTTTTAGGACATGAACCATTTTGTTCGTAAGAAAGTTACAGCTATTATCAGTAAAGCATCATTGCATATCCTGCATATTTTTGTGTAATAAGGAATGAATATTACTTTTTTATATACCAGATTTTTAAATACCTTCAATATTTAGCTTTGAATCTATTATGTCAGGAGTTGGTTGCATGTAGCTGTCGAAAATTTCTAGGATGACAGGCCTTTGTTTTATGAAATGTTACTAATTCAGTGAATTCTGTGGACATTTGTGCTAAAGAAGACACGTATATTGAGGCTATTTTTTACCAAAGATAAATTACTGTTCTTATGCCATATGTTTGATCTCTGACTTTTNAGACACGTATATTGAGGCTATTTTTTACCAAAGATAAATTACTGTTCTTATGCCATATGTTTGATCTCTGACTTTTATATAATCTTAAATGAGGTTTCCTTAAAAACTTAAGTGTAATATTAACAATACAGGGCTGCTATTTGTTCTGTATTTATTTGTTTTCAGTGTAATTAATAAAGAGTATTAAAATGAAGNAGACACGTATATTGAGGCTATTTTTTACCAAAGATAAATTACTGTTCTTATGCCATATGTTTGATCTCTGACTTTCATATAATCTTAAATGAGGTTTCCTTAAAAACCTAACCTAAAACTTAAGTGTAACATTAACAATACAGGGCTGCTATTTGTTCTGTATTTATTTGTTTTCAGTGTAATTAATAAAGAGTATTAAAATGAAGTTTTTTTCTTCTACCCCCTCTCTTGAACATTTGTCGCATGAAAATGTACAGAAGTAGGTTTTTTTACATTAATACATGGAAATGTTGCAGTTGTAAAATTATCTGGTGTGTAGTTATCGAGCATACATTATTTGTGAAGTGTTGTGTACAANCATATTAATTCATGGAAATGTTGCAGTTGTAAAATTATCTGGTGTGTAGTTATCGAGCATACATTATTTGTGAAGTGTTGTGTACAACTTGTGTATTTCGCACAGATCCATTGGTTCAGCATTTTCAACAGTTTTATGATGGTTATCTTCTTGGTGGGGCTTGTCTCCATGATCCTGATGAGGACTCTGAGGAAGGACTATGCTCGCTACAGCAAGGACGAGGAGCTAGATGACATGGTACGTTACGCGTTGGTATTACGCATTCCATTATGTTAAGCCTGTGTGCCACGATAAAATTTCCTGTACAAGCTCGGGCAGATTCCACGAGACCTGCTACCCCTTGTGGGTGTCTGTAATATTGAGAAGTGATCATTGTGATTGGTGCTATAACGTCGTCTATCCGGTAAAGACAGTTGGCTATTAGCAGTACCAAATATTAGTATGCCACAGTTAAATTTGTTTGGTTGTCTCATTAACACAACTAGCACATTATTATGTATTTATTTTTGTACTGATTGCAGGTATATTCATATGTATTTGACTTNCTCATTAACACAACTAGCACATTATTATGTATTTATTTTTGTACTGATTGCAGGTATATTCATATGTATTTGACTTAAGTACTGCATTTATGTTTTAAAGAATACTGTAAACTGTTCTCTAATATAATCTGTAGCTAATAATTTTTAAGATACAAAATAAATAATTTGTACCAAAGCTAGTTGGACAGTGATTATGGACAACATGAACAGTGGACAATACTTGTTCACTTGGAAATGTCAAGCGAATGTGTCTTCAGGTGAATTTTTTTTTGTGTTATTTTGCCGTTTTCTGTTCTCCAGCTTTGTGAGTCTAACATTACAGTGAAACTCTGGTAGTAAAAATCTCTTTAATACTAAGTTCTGTTAATACAAACTTGTCTTCCTTTTTCCTTGGACTGAAAAAGGAAATTTGTATGGTTAAAAAAAGTACTATGTTTGTTAATTTTTATTGCAAATTAATGTCAAGTCCACTTGTAAAAAGAATTCATACTGGTGATAGGATTATCTTATTTTCCAATATGCCAAAATACTTAGTCAAAATTGCATTTTAAAAAAGGTTGATATTAGTATTGCAAAAACATGTTAATACAAACTTCATTATTACAATGTGCAAAAGTTAGATCCCATGAGGTGTTTACTGTAATGGAATGCACATGGTTGCATTGCCTCCCCAGGAGCGAGACCTGGGCGACGAGTACGGCTGGAAGCAGGTCCACGGGGATGTGTTCCGCCCGGCATCCCACGCCATGTTGTTCTCCGCCCTCGTCGGGGCAGGCTACCAGGTCACTGTCGTCGTACTTAGCGTCATCATATTCGCCATCCTCGGGGAGCTCTACACAGAGTGAGTTGATATTTCAGTGCATTCTCATGCAAACATTTGTCAGTCCTGGTTATTAATTTTATGAATCTGAACTTTAATGACTGTGACTGGAAACTAGTACAGATATAGTGTCCCTCCCCTCCCCCACGCCCACAAAATAATCACTATTCAGTAGAAGTGTTATTATTGACATAGGGATAAATATAAAATTAAAAATAGTAAAATATTTTTTAATTGAAACCACAAGTGAAAAGTACATAGTCGGAATTAGTGCATTTAAAAGTAATGTCAAATTGGTTCTGAATAAGAAAGAATTCAATTGTTTGGTTTGGTCAGTATTTGATGATTAGGATTGTGCGAATGCAACTTTTTTTTTTNGAATAAGAAAGAATTCAATTGTTTGGTTTGGTCAGTATTTGATGATTAGGATTGTGCGAATGCAACTTTTTTTTTCCCACAAAACAAAAATGAGAAATAGGTTATGAACGTTCGTGAAACTGAAATGAAAATAAATAAATTCATAAAAGCTCAGTCTTCATGAAAATTTAAAGAATTTCAAAACATTTTAGCAAGAAATTCAATATAACATATTTGTTGCAAAAGAAAACCCAAAAAAATTGAAGATATGGAGTATTTACCACAGGGGTTCTTTCTATATTAAAATTTCATTTAGTTATAAAGTAATGAAAATTAACAATATGGTTTACAGACTTTTCTTTGCTGGTGCACTAACTAAACATCCATTAAACACCCAAATATTCATTAAAATTTAGGATTTTTGTTCCTTCATAACTTATTGCCAACAAATTTCTTACTGACGGAAATGGAAAGTTGTAATTTTTCTGTTTTGTTTCAGTATACTGAATATTCTAACAACCCTATTGATAATAATATTGCAATAGCTGATTCAAATAGCCCTTTTTGAAATCCCTGCTTAGTATCCTTATATGCTTGTAAACAAAATTATTGTGCATCTAATGATAAGCGTTTGTGTGTTTTGTTGTTAAGTGGTAATGAAATACAGCTTAAAAGTTTCTTTTCTCCCAATTTTCATAAACCTAAAAGAAACTGGTTCAATATGCAATTAATAAAAAAAAAATTAAACATAATGTGACATTAAAACGTGGTATTTATTTTAATAACCCACTGCCAATATTACTGTAGATGTTTTACTACAGTCAAAATTGAAATGTGTACAATTAAAAAAAAAGTAGCATTGTTTAACAGTTGATATTAAGACTGCTTAATTAGGAGAAAACCAGTTATATATTAGAACTAAATAAATTATGTACTGCAAACTTTTTTCATGGTTTCTATGCAGTGTCATTTTGTGTTCCTGGCGAATGTTTGCCATCATTACTTCTCAGTATTTTTACTGTTCGTGTCTGTTATAAATAGTTGTTACAAGTCATAGTTTTGCTAATGATTACCATTTGTTTTCACTTGTAAAATTATAGTTACAGTACCNTAAATAGTTGTTACAAGTCATAGTTTTGCTAATGATTACCATTTGTTTTCACTTGTAAAATTATAGTTACAGTACCTTTGCGTGCAAATAAGTTCACATTTGTTAACCAATTGGTATTTAAAAGAAATGCTGTATTTGCGATGTTTTCCTACTTCATTGTTACAGAAATATTTGATATTTCTGTAGTTTTACAGAAGAGAGGGTCAGGTCGAAAAACTGTTAGTTTGAGGCTATGTCCAGGAATAGGTGACCTCGCTATTTGCTACTAGGGAAAATTGAGTTATGACAGTAGATCAAATTACAGAGGAGTAATATTGCAGATTGGAAGGAGGTAAATATCCCTAGACTTTCTTGGCCTCCCGAAAATCTGACGTTTTTGACTAAACCCCTCTTTCGTAACACCACAGTTAATATCTTATTTTGTACATCTGTATAAAACAAGAACTGGTGGCTCCTGTGTATTTTTCATACATAATAATAATATATATACCTACTGACTTAACTCTAGGATGACTTTAGACACATAGTTAATTGACTGACCTTTTTAAGTGGAGAGCCCTATTTCCAAGTGCTTTTTTCTTGTGTTTCACAGGAGGGGTTCTCTTCTGAGTACTGCCATATTTGTGTATGCGGCCACGTCACCGGTGAACGGCTATTTCGGAGGCAGCCTATATGCTCGGATGGGAGGGAAGATTTGGATCCGGCAGATGTTGCTATCAGCTTTCATGCTCCCTGCATTAGTGTGTGGCACTGCATTTTTCATCAACTTCATCGCCATATACTACCACGCATCGAGAGCCATTCCTTTTGGCACCATGGTATGTTGAAGCATTTGATTTTTTGTAACTTGCTTTGTCATTGCAGTTTCTGCTGTTTCTACTGTAAAAAAGTAACAGGCTACTGCACGTATTTGAGTTGCGAGCCAAAAGTTGTCGGATCGATACAGCCCTCTGTCAACAGAGCACGGTATGCTGTAATGCAGTGTTAGTCACCTCCAGTATTCCTGGAGCCGCCGTTGATGTAGGTCTAGAGAACTTGCCTCCCACCAAAGCAAACAGGTTCAATTCCTGGTGGGGTTATGCCTGGATTTTTGCAAGTGGTAATCTTGCCGGATGATTATGCTGGTCAGCTGGTCTTCACGGGAATCTCCCATTTCCCTAACCCTTTTATTTCGGCGTTGCTCCATATCCACCTCATTTCACCCTCATCGGCTTCAGAGTTCAAAACTCTCCTTTCCACTCCAGTATCTCTAAGGAACTAGTCTGCAAATTATAGTTGCAGTGCAAAGCCATCTTTACCTTCTGTGTTTTCGTGAAGTAGTGCTTGAGCTGTTTTAAGATTACAAAAAAAAAAAAAAAAAAACATTCAGTTTAGATATGTGCACGGAGCTCAAACAGTGAGGTGAAAATGATGCAGACTTTCGTTACCCAGATAATAACTAGAGATGAAACATTGAGAGTGAGAGAAAGAGTTTGGAGAGATTTGGGCCGCTCTTAACATCGTCGTCTTGAGAGCAGATGTGGGTTGAAGCGAGGCGAGGATGGAGCATTGCCGGAATGCAAGAACGGGATAAACAGGAGATCCCTGAGAAAACCTTTGACCAGCTGCATCATCCAGCACGATTCCTGCGTGTGAAAATCCCATAATGATCCCGTTGGAAATCGAACCCTGTTCGCCTTGGTGGCAGGCGAGCAGTCTGACCACTACACCACTCCTGCCCCGACCATGAAACATGAGTGTATGCTGTAGTAATGACCCTGAGATGAAACAGCAGGTGTCTCAGTGGACTTCACTAAATTTACCAAGACTGAAAATGTTATTTCTATTCATATGATACTCAACAATTTTTTATGTACAGTTCTGAGTGACTGCATAATTTACTGACCTTTTGTACTGCATTTCTTTACGAAATGATGTATTTCTCTGTGGTTTAGTTTAAGGGACATTTCAGTGGATAGATATGGGTTTATGTAGTAAGAATCAGGTTAACAAGAGATTTGAGTTTATGAAGAATACTAGCAGTTGGTGTGAAAGAACGATATTGCTGGGGTCGATTTTCGTAATGGAGATGTTATTAAGTAAATTAATTTTAACTACTTAAGCTGCACCCAGAAGCGCAATGCTTGTTTTCAGGTGGCGGTGACATGCATCNTATGTATTTCTCTGTGGTTTAGTTTAAGGGACATTTCAGTGGATAGATATGGGTTTATGTAGTAAGAATCAGGTTAACAAGAGATTTGAGTTTTTGAAGAATACTAGCAGTTGGTGTGAAAGAACGATATTGCTGGGGTCGATTTTCGTAATGGAGATGTTAAGTAAATTAATTTTAACTACTTAAGCTGCACCCAGAAGCGCAATGCTTGTTTTCAGGTGGCGGTGACATGCATCTGCATCTTCGTTATCCTGCCGCTGACGCTGGTGGGGACCGTGCTGGGCCGCAACCTGGCCGGCCAGCCAGACTTCCCCTGCCGCATCAACGCCGTGCCCCGCCCCATCCCGGAGAAGAAGTGGTTCATGGAGCCCGCAGTCATCGTGGTTCTGGGAGGCGTCCTGCCCTTTGGCTCCATTTTTATTGAAATGTGAGTGAAAATGGAAGTCTGCACGTTGTTCCGTTCATAAGAGATTATACTTGATGCTGAACAAATACTAAATAATATTACATCTGGCAGCAATTTGAATCATGTACTTCATTGAAAAGTACTTTGTAGCAAGATTCTGTTGTATCAGTTTTAGTGCATGTCATGCAACCATTTTTAATTACGCAGGTACTTCATTTTCACATCGTTCTGGGCATACAAGATCTACTACGTGTATGGCTTCATGTTGCTTGTCTTCATCATCTTGATGATCGTCACTGTGTGCGTCACGATTGTTTGCACCTACTTCTTGTTGAATGCAGAAGACTACCGGTGGTAAGTACACTATTACTCTCTGCGAAACTGTGTTTATATATATATATATATATTATATATATTAATATGTATATATATGNTACTCTCTGCGAAACTGTGTGTATATATATATATATATATTATATATATTAATATGTATATATATGTGTGTATATATATATATGTGTGTGTATATATATATATGTGTGTATATGTATATATATGTGTGTGTATATGTATATATATGTGTGTATATGTATATATTTATATATGTATATATATATATATATGTATATATATGTGTATATATATGTATATATATATATATATGTATATGCATGTGTACAGTTCATAAACTTTTGTTACAACTAGCTAAAATCTTTGGATAATATTTTATGACTTTGTTTCGCTTAATGTGTAAAAATTTGAGTTACGTGATGTATGAATGTGCNAAATCTTTGGATAATATTTTATGACTTTGTTTCGCTTAATGTGTAAAAATTTGAGTTACGTGATGTATGAATGTGCATCTCATTGTTATTACAGTTATTGGTAATTTCTATTTAATCTTTTCGCTGGTATTAACTTTTGTTCATTGGAAATAACAGATTTGTTATTTGTGTTTTCAGGCAGTGGACTAGCTTCTTAGCTGCAGCTTCAACATCTGGTTACGTCTACTTGTATTCCTTGTATTACTTTTTCTTCAAAACCAAGTACGTATAGCCCATGGTCATTATATTTGGTTGGTTAATAACGGTGATGGGTAGATTTCTGTAGCAGACGCGATCATGTGCTCATTGGTTGGTTCTGTTTCTGAATGCTGTTTAGGGCGTAGGAATTATGTCACCATGTCGTATTGGGAGAGGCCACAATGCACGACATACTTGTGATTTCTTTTCCAGGATGTACGGCTTGTTCCAGACAGCATTCTACTTTGGCTACATGGCGCTGTTCAGCATCGCCTTGGGCATTATGTGTGGGACAGTTGGCTACATGGGCACCAGTGTGTTTGTGCGCAAGATCTACTCCACTGTGAAGATAGATTGAGCGCCTTGCACGCCGCANGCTACATGGGCACCAGTGTGTTTGTGCGCAAGATCTACTCCACTGTGAAGATAGATTGAGCGCCTTGCACGCCGCACGCCTACTGTGGACGCACAGACTGTCACGTGTGTTTGTTACGTGTGTTTCTCAGCCTAGCAGCTCACTCTCAAGTCTGCAAGCGTACTGTAGTTATTGAGCGACGACAAGAAAGAGACAAGCGATCCGTGCTCAGGGAATGGAAGAAAATCTTTACTTCTGTTCAACAAACATTTAATTGAAGGNTCTTCAAAACCAAGTACGTATAGCCCATGGTCATTATATTTGGTTGGTTAATAACGGTGATGGGTAGATTTCTGTAGCAGACGCGATCATGTGCTCATTGGTTGGTTCTGTTTCTGAATGCTGTTTAGGGCGTAGGAATTATGTCACCATGTCGTATTGGGAGAGGCCACAATGCACGACATACTTGTGATTTCTTTTCCAGGATGTACGGCTTGTTCCAGACAGCATTCTACTTTGGCTACATGGCGCTGTTCAGCATCGCCTTGGGCATTATGTGTGGGACAGTTGGCTACATGGGCACCAGTGTGTTTGTGCGCAAGATCTACTCCACTGTGAAGATAGATTGAGCGCCTTGCACGCCGCCCGCCTACTGTGGACGCACAGACTGTCACGTGTGTTTCTCAGCCTAGCAGCTCACTCTCAAGTCTGCAAGCGTACTGTAGTTATTGAGCGACGACAAGAAAGAGACAAGCGATCCGTGCTCAGGGAATGGAAGAAAATCTTTACTTCTGTTCAACAAACATTTAATTGAAGTTACAGTGATATAGTAATTCAGCGTGGAGTCAACAGAAATTGTGACTACATTATACGAGGTTCCATGTGAGAAACAATACACTCTTTCATCCAGTATTCAAAATGTTTGGAAATAAAATTTATGTACAATTAAGTATCTTTGTGCATTTATGCTCCCGGGCTGTTTCATTCAAAGATGTTAATTCTTGGACTGTGTATATAACGGGAGGTTTCACTTCTAGATTTGAGTAAATTTTAGCAGTGAAAAATGCTTTTATGGCTTTGAAGTTAATTTGAGGTAGAATATTCACTCATGTGACTTTACAATGAACATATAGTGTACACTGAAGATTTGGCAAATTTACTTTTACTTATTGGTTTAGTATCTGATAGTGATTGTGAGTGTAAATCCCCAGTAACTTTAGGAGTGAAATCTCTTTATTGGAGATATGTCAGTTTGTGTTAAATTAGCTAGTCACATATTTGTTTTGTAAGAGACATTCTTGTAATATTCTTTCTCCTCGTGTACATTACTGGTAATTAGAGAAAATTTAGAAATTAATACATTATTGTTTTTTTTGAGTGCATGCTAAATACGTAACTATTACACTGGCCTTTGTTCCGCAAACAGATATTGTCTGTATCACGAACANTTTAGGAGTGAAATCTCTTTATTGGAGATATGTCAGTTTGTGTTAAATTAGCTAGTCACATATTTGTTTTGTAAGGGACATTCTTGTAATATTCTTTCTCCTCGTGTACATTACTGGTAATTAGAGAAAATTTAGAAATTAATACATTATTGTTTCTTTTGAGTGCATGCTAAATACGTAACTATTACACTGGCCTTTGTTCCGCAAACAGATATTGTCTGTATCACGAACANTTTTGAGTGCATGCTAAATACGTAACTATTACACTGGCCTTTGTTCCGCAAACAGATATTGTCTGTATCACGAACACAGTAGTGTCCGATTTCTCTTATGCAATTTCCAACACTTCCTGTTGTGTAAAACAGTCTGTGCCATTTTGTTCTTAAAAGTATAATTCATATTGAATATCTGCCACAGGCAATGTTATTCAAGATCCCAGCCCTATCAAACTAAAGATGATTAGGACTGAGTTTCTTCTTTTGTGCACAGACCAAGCGTTGGCTCTTCAAATGCTTGCAAAACTATAAAAATCACACAATCAAATAGGTGCCACTTTTCCATGTCATTTCCAAAATGTCTTCACTACACTTTCTGTATTGAATTGGTGCAAGTAAAGGGTACTCGAAATGAATTGAGTCTGGTGTAAGTTGACATATAAATGTGTATTGTATGAAATTATATTCAAATTAAAATATGCGCACATGTGATTAGCATTTCTGAACTAAATACAGAAATTTGTTTTTCTTGTGCAGTTAATTTCATATTGTAGTTTCATTGTAGCCAACATAATTTTCATTTCACCAATATAAGCACGCACATTTGCCGCAGTATTGAAATCGGTTACATTTTGCATCCAAACTATTTACGGAAACAAGTATCGTACTCAGCCGGGATTAAGTGTGGAAAATACTGGGGATCTTTTCGAAAACTACATGGAAAAGAAAATGGGTTTTCGTACAAACATTATTTTACCTAGCTTAAATATATTCTCGTTACATTAAAACTTCATCAAAGAACACATTTAATTTTGGAACGTGATACTTGATAGACGTTGATTACTATGCAGCCGGTGTGCATTATTTACCCTGTATTATGTTCGCAGGCAATTGCACTGCAATACGATATTTCCCATGGAAAACAAGTCCACAGTCTCCAAAATATTTTGTCTCGCTTGCGGATCCTCTTTGTTACATTTCACCTGGGTGTCGGCCACTTGTTCGTGGCAGTACTTTGCATCGGCACCCGGCAGCTAGCTTCATGCAGCGTGTGCTGTGGCTGCGAGTCCAGTGATGTGGTGAGTTTGTCCTCTCGAGAGAAATGACTTGACGCGGGTGCGGCTCCGACAACTGCCCAGCCTCGAGTGAGCTGCTATTGGCTGTATGTCCTGTGCAGTTCTATTGGCTAGAACTGGTGCCACTGTAAATACCGGTAGATGGCTGATGAGACCAATCCTAAAGATTGAATCAAACTATGTTGTAGTCAGTCGTAACATTTAATAAATTATTAGCATTTATGTTGAGTGTGTGTGCATGTTGTTTTGTAAAGTGTTTTTTTATAACGTCATATTAATTTTTTATGTCCATATGTTACGGGAAGCGCATAATGCAGCAAATAACTAACAAGCATGGCAATAAAATTTAAAAGTAATTTGGACATCTGGTAGTGTTTTAATTTTCTTTTTGTTCTTTTTCTTCCAAATCTCAAAATTAGTCGCAAGCAGAATAGACCTGAGTGTTGAAGCTATCTTAGGGTACGAGTTATTATTTTATTTTCTCTTGAGTTCTTCAGCTTGTTGTAATTTAGGGTTTGTGTGTACACACAAGTAAGGAATTGGGACACACAGTGAACTGCTGTTTTACCAGGGGGGAGGCTTGATGGGGTGTTGCAGCTTAACTGTTAAACGTGAAGCCACCAATTTGAAGTGAAGAATAGAACAGCTGTCGCCAGTCGTGCACTGCTGCTATTAATAACCCAGCACACACTCTGTTTAAGCTTACTTAAAGCTAACCTCAATTCTTAGGCAGCAGTCAAGTGATGTGGTTCTGGCTTTGTGTGTTCGGATACTGTATTTACACTCATTTCTAACAGTGAATATGTCCGATAATAAACCCAAATGAGTAATACTCTATATTCAATAAAAAATTAGAAATAACTGAACAGTTGTATAAAGGAATGAGTGCGAAACAGCTCTCGCAAGAATACAGCGTTGGGAGGGCAAACTGCTCGTGATTTAAAAAAAATAGGAAAATGAACTGATAGATTTTGCATCTATAACTGATTCCACGGGTGGTTCACAGAAACGTAAAACCATGGAAAAGTCTACCTATCATGATCTCATCGCTGACGGACTATTTTAACGTAGTGCAACCGACGGTGATGGACAGAAATGTTAGGTTTTTAATACCGTAATATTGACATGGCTGTTTTTGTTGCGTAATGTGACCGGAAATTTTAATCATGTTTACTGTTGTGATCGAGGCCAGAAAATGCTGCCAAAACATAACTCGTACTACCCACTATTCGTATACAAAACCTATGTGTACAGTATGTAAAGGATATATCCTTTTTTTTTACCCGTTTGAACAGTGAATATTAGTTATCCGTGAACCATTAGCCAGTCGTCGTCCTGGAGAATCGGGAGTTTACTGTATTTGTGTAGTTATAAAGCTACGTTTATGCAAAGGCAACACCATAATTTTAATTACTAAATATTGGAAATATAATTGTAAACTGTGCCAGCTTTTGTAGCTCAAAATAAGTGTTCCGCTAAATTTTTTTGGCAACCATGCCTTTAGAAATTGGTTATTACATATACGATACAGTACTGGGTGTGTCCACGGCTGGTATTCATAGTTACTTTTGCGATGGAGATTCGATACGCATCTTGTTTTGGCAGTAAAACAAGATTCTTAAACGATTAGCGAGTCGTATGCATGTTGGCTACAGTTGCAGGCACTCTCCTTGTACGCGTAAAAACGACGCACGCCTTACATCGTTTCGATAATTAAAAAACTTACCTCAAAAATTGATAGATTAGGTACGATTATATTTATCGGTTACTCACTCGTATCGTGGTTTGATGCAGCACAAGTCTAATTTTAAATGACTTCCGATTAAATATGTTTAAAAAATCTCGACAAAATTAGGAATAGGACTAGTGTCTTACAGCTTTCTATGTTTATGAGTGGCCTACTAATTTTTTTCTAGAAAGGAACTTTCCGTGAATTCCATGGAACTATCTGTAAAATCTCCAATTGATTTTCTTTGTTTGTGCTGGTAATAAAGTGTTTTGGAGGACGATAATGTAAATTCCGTAGTGTTAAGAGTTGCAATGGGTATACTATTAAAAATAAAATAAAAATTCTGGCTCGGGATTTGAACGCACATCAAAATATCAGAAGCTTGCTATCCTCACCACACAACTACCCAGCACATCTCGTTAGAACAGCAGAATTTCTATTAGGTACTTTATATTTTCCACGTTTCCTATTACTATTCATATTTTTAATTATTGGCGTTTGTTGTAGGTTTTCGTGTTTGTTTTTTAAATTTTAAAGTATCAGTTCTATAACTTTATGTCACATAGAGAAAATAATGCCTCGGCAGAATATATAGAACAAATTGTGAAATATTTCATAAGTACAATTGTGTTTCATTCTCAATTAGTACCGACTTTAATACCATACACATAAATATGTTTAACAACGCATGTGCTCTGTGGCGAATACATTTCAGTTAAAACCTTGCTGTCAACTGCCGACATCTGTAAACGTACTTTGCCTTTTTAACCTTGCACACAGAGCTCAGAAAATCATCTGACACTCAAACGCCTCGCGAAAGAGGGACTTATAAAATTTGTTCATGAACTCAAGCATGTAAGAGACACAAGATATGTAAGAGACGCTCAACACAGTCCCCTGTTATGCGCGAGGAGTTTGCGGGACCGCAAGTGAAACATTTAAGAATGCCACCCTAGGTGATTGGGTCTTTTTTTTTTCTTTTAGGCCAATAATTAAGTAATTTTTGAAAGGCATTGAAACTCTTTAGATCTATTCACTTTGTAGAGACATATGTTTGTGTAGACACCAGGGGTGTGATCTTAAAAAGCATTTCTTATAAAATGTACTTCAAGGTGTGTGTTGCTGCATGGTTATATTTGGCTATTGCAATATTTTCCATGGAGGAATCTTTGTCAATCAACTTGGATATCTTTGCAGATCTTTTGTTTTACGTGACGAATACAGAGATCATTTCAATCATTTTGAGTTTCTTTATTATTCAGCCTCTTATCTGTGCAGGGAACGTAATGCCGAATGAATTGTGTTTCAGGAGTTCCCTCTGTCGTTATAGTGCTCGTTACTTGTTCATTTTCGAAGGACGCAGCTCTAGTACGTGCGATGTGTAGGCGGTTAGTCGGTGTGAAGTGTTGGACTAAGCTTCTCTTGTGGCATATCTATTTAGTACTTTGTACCTGTCGTCCATGCAGTATCTTTACATCTAGTTAGAGTTGAACCTTTCTTTATTGTCAATGTTTGGTTTGTATTTACGTGGTTTATTGTGGGTACCTTTCTTGCTGCGATAGTGAAGATTGGTGCACAGTTGTGTTGCTACTGTTCTGTGAATTTCGTACCAGTTCCACGGTGTCCAGTCCTTTGTCTTGTATTTTTACTAGTTGTAAGTTTGTGTGAATGCAATGCCAGTTTGGAAGTGCAGTTGTCAGTATGGATTCGTAGTTGCAGGTTTTTTCTTGTTACTTATGATGATGTGTGAACTACTCTGCCGTAAGGTCTGCTTGAAGCGGAACGTGCAGAGAAACGAGAGGGAACCGAGTTCACACATCCTTCTGTTCTTTCGGGACATGTATTCACGATAATTAGTGCTCACCCTTAGTGAATTCAGTGGCTAACAGAAGAAGAACATAATAAAGACATAGTGACTTAACCAATGTTCTTCTTTGTTCAACATCAGTGTGTTGAACCTTTTTTGACTTTTGTGACTACTATTTTTGGGCGAGGTCGTACAAGAGCCATAACAACTTTTTGAAGCATACATACTTATTGTATATGTTGATTGTGTAATTTTATTGTAACGTTTGTTATAAGTATTTTTGTGTTTTATTGTTTTCCTAGTTTATTGTTTTGTTTTCAATTTTCATCTTTTCTCTGTCATTAGCAACTTAATGGCTTATGTTGTGTTCATGGGTTTCATCCTCTTTGGTACATTATGTTTGAGAAGTTTTTAAAGTATGTGTTCATCTGTTTGGTGGTGATCATTCGCTTAGTTAAGTCCACAGTTTCAAACTGTATATGAATTCAATTGCTCAACTAGAATGATTTGTTGTTGCAGGCTGCAAATATTCATGAAATGCCCTTGTGAACTTTGGTGCAACCTCCCCATACTTTTCATTCCTCGACAGCATTAATATAACAAGTGATAAAATAAAAACAAATTTGGTTTAAAACTGTGTTAAAATTTAGATGAGGTAAATAAAAATGTGTAAATGTGTTAGGGCAAAAATGGACCGTATATTTGTCGGAAAGCTGTAATATCAATTACGCAAACATATTTAATGAATCACAATACTGAAAATTTACCTGTGTGATATTTTTCACTCTTTGGTAATATGACAGCTTTAGAGAAATCACAGTATTTTGTACAAAGATATTTTGTGTAAGGCTGGCTAAGTGGTTCAGAATTAGTGTGTATGGTGGTTTATTTTGGTTTTGTAACCCTGTCGTTATGTAACTCTGTATATTTTCTGTGACATGTAAGTAAAGTTGCTTGTTAGTGGGCTGTAAAGTCCATTAAGACAGAATTAAAAAAAAAAAATTCTAAATTGTCACTTCTTTGATTGAATGGCATTGTACAGTTTTTGTGCATTTCAATTCTGAATAAAATAGGACTGTCTGTAAGATTTACATTGATTTCTTTATTGTATGTACAGTAGTTTTATTATAAAATGTTGTGGCAAGATTAATCTAACAAAGTGGAGCCAAGAATTATATATGGAGTTCTCTGATTTTTTTTAATGTAGGGTTTGGTTTGTGTTGGAATGTCAAATTTTCATTTGTCTAGAAATGTGTTTAGATTACTGTGTAAATGAGGCATAAAAATGTATCATGAAGAGTATTTAAAAACCAGAATGTTCATCATTTGACCAAATAGTGATTTCAAGAAATGCCAATTTACTCGAAACAAAGTTGGCATCACTTCTTGGTAGCATAGTTATAAAGGGGTAGGTAGTCCTGAGAAATTGTTTATCGACTCACTTAGGAAGTTACATATCGGGCTTGCCATGCTTCTCCAGGTAATATTTTTGTCCTATGGGGGAAAAGAGATGCCGCCAGATCTAGAGATGTTTATAACCTGAGAAAAATAAACGAGGAAAGGAGGAGGGTAGAAATGTTTTGACAGTAATCGGGGAAATGCAGAGGAAGACGATGCTTGGAAAAATAAGAAAACAGCAGATTGCTCTGTCGCACAGAATCTGCGAACCATCTAATTGTGGTTCTTTCAACAAGCATTGAGAATAAATGCTTAGTTTTAATCCTGCCACGTGTGACATTGTGGTGTGGCTAGTGTGCTGGATTTCTCTTTAAGTGATCTGGGTTTAATTCATGCGAGATATATGGTGGGCTTTGCCATTGGCCAGTGGGTTTTCCCGAGGTACACCTTTCTTCTCCATTAATTTGAAAAACATATCTTAAATGGCATGTGAGAGCAACTGCAGATCTGATGGACATCTCTGCCAGCCAGGGTGTCTTTGTGAAGATGCCTCTTCGAAGGCAGAAGACACCTATCAACGTAAGCACTGCGACACCCGGCCGTTATCCGCCCAGCTAGAAGCGAGATATAAAATAAACCCATCGCCTAAGCGAACGCAGAATACAACATGCACCAGGTGTATGTGGACTTCTGTTGTGGCATCTCTCGGACAAAGCTCGTTTCGAGACCCGTTATCCCAACCGGCTCCCTCGCAGAGCAGCAATGCTGAGATTCAAAGCATCTACAACTGCGCCATCAGTCGCCAGCCTGCCTAAAGTCCCGCTGACCTCCAACGTTCTCGACACCAGACACCAGCATCAAGCCACACTATCTACCAGGGCTCGTTCAGGGCACCTGCTGTGTGCAATCCACACTCGCCTCTAGTGACCCCCCAAGTTATATCAGAGTTAAGTACAGTTACTTCATGACCTACAATAGGGTTTTGATTATTGTGTGTATCCCTTAAATTCAATTCGTTTTATCTGTGTCAGCTCCTGTTGAGAAGTGCACTAGTAGTAAGGTGATTAATTTTTTTATCTTTGAATTTGTGTTGTCCAGGGTTTACAGTTGCTTATTCGTGAGCAAAAAACCTAGTCAACTAATTTCCAGTGTTATTATTCCGTGCTACTTAACTTTGCTTTTGAATAATTAATATCTTCCAGGTGGCAGAAGTGACTTTAGTACCTTCAGTTTTGTTTCAAATATGCACTTGTGAATCTTGCCCATCAAGGAAGAATAGGACTTCACTGTATTTGTGGGACCTCTAACTGAAGGTCCCTGCGTGCACAAAGAAAGATACATTCTGCAGCCAGCCTTGATATATCTTACTTTTACTTTACCATGGGGGAGTCCCCAATTTGATACTCTCCACGTCAAAGGAGGGTTAATTGACTAGGTTGCTGCATTACAGCATGTCCACCTTCCATCGTCTCAAGGCTGTGGAAACTTGCTTGGGATGATAATCTTCTCCACTGTTTACAATTTAGCCAGTATAGTAATAGTGATTGCACTAGGTGCAATTAGCTTCACTTTGTGCTAGTTGGATCGATGCCTTTTCCATCCTGACATTGGAGCCACTGCAAAGACCGTGAGGCAGAGAGAGTATTCCAGCTGTCACTTGCCAACCTGACTGAACATGGTTATTGCCAATACCGTGATCCGAGAGATCAAGCTCAGCTAGCCCGATGCCAAGCAGTAGTACCACTGTCTGTTCCGCCCCAAGAACTCTTTGGTGCAGTGGTTCAAGTCCCCGGCACACGTCATCCTTGTGCTGGGCTTCACCCTCGCACTGACAAGTCGACCACTGCGGTCTATTCCAGTTGGGGTAACTCTTCAACGCATTGCCATTTCCAAGAGAGCGCTACCAGACCGACGACTCAAACAGTGGTAAGTGCACAGTGTTGCCCACCCCAACGTGTGCATCTTCAGAACCCTAGCCAGATCCTATCTCAAATAAGAGAGTGCTTTGGCTGTCCAACTCACTAGGCCCAGAGCTGCCAAGCGCACCGCACGTTTAGTAGCAGTGACGAAGCCCCTTGCCATGTTTCTACGCAACCCTGTTTGAATTGAACGGAGACCTTCAGGCTGCCAGCTACTCTGAACTGCAGACACAGAGTCTCAAGTGGCGAGCCAATGACTGGCTTAGTATGGTCATCTTGTTCCTGCGACACTGCGCCGTGCATAAAGATTGCAGCTTATGTTTAATGGTGCGCTTAGTTTTCACAGGCATCTACAGTACATTTTTTCGTTTGTGGGCAGGGTGTACCGAGAGAGAATGAGATTTCCCCTTGTATCCAGAAGTAGTTTTTCCCACATGGTGCAAAAAATTTGCGTTAAAATTGCAATTTCAAAATAGTAAGTGGAAATAATAGCATTCTATTTTGCAGAAAATGTTTGCTTTATGTATTTTATACTGTATTTGTAAGAAATGGAAGACATATGTGTTTTGGGTTCATCATTTTAATAAGAGGTGGATTACAATGAAAATGGTTAGTATACTTATTCATTTGGCAGGGACATCCAATTTTCGTGGGAAGTGTTCCTGTCAAGTTGTATTTCAAAGCACTTAATGCTAAGATCCACTTTCACAATTGGATGGATTTTTAATATTACGTATCTGAAGTGCTTGCCCTTAAATCGCAGACTTCTAACTGCAGAGTAGCCCAATCAAGAACCAATATGTCCCTTACAAATACACACTGCCAATAATCAAAGGAAAAAAAAACTGCAGGTGCAAATACAAGACATTGAAGTCTAACCTGCTTGGACTCCTTTAACGAAAATCAGGTAACCCTATTCATTGGAATATTTCACATACTTGTTGGGATAACACATACGGAATTAAAAGCAAGACAAAAGTTCTAATACGTAGCTGTCGTATTGTTCATCTAAACATGTGCATCCAGTATTTAAAAAAAAAACAGACATTTGCATGATTTACGGACGACATATTTTATACGATAAATAAAAATACATTCCTGTTTGCATGGTACAACAAACATACAGCATATAGTTCATGTACGAATTTTTAAATCTAGCTTAACATGGGCGTAACAAATATGAAATATATGCTCTTTAAAAATGTAACAGGCCGTACGGAAATTATTCTGGCAAATTTTTATTTTGTTACGATTTAAAGGTGCTGAAGGTCAAATTTGATGTTACATTCCTCATTTGTCTACATTATCTACTCACTTGACCATTCTGTCGCCAAGTTTTTTTTTATTTTTATAAAACTTGAAATTTGGCATTCCAGATCGTTGAAATTCGGCGGTGGGATGGCCAGCCACCTCAACAACAGGCTTATACNAAACTTGAAATTTGGCATTCCAGATCGTTGAAATTCGGCGGTGGGATGGCCAGCCACCTCAACAACAGGCTTATATCATCTAGATGTGTGCGTGATTAGATAACGAACAAAAGGGATCTAACATCACACTGATTGTATCTCTTGGAAATTTCTTTTTGTCATTTTAATCTTAATATTTTCGCACCTAGCAATGATAAAAGTTGATAATGAATAGCTGTCTAAAGTTCGCAAATATTTTTTCCACAATGTCCGGCAATTTTTGGCGACGTATTCGGCTACGCTTATACAATCACAATTTAGGATACAGCGGATAGGCTTCAATTAATTCACGCAAGAAACATTTCAAACAATTTTAGAATTTCTGGTGTAGAATATTACAAGTCGATTAACTTGCTCAAAACGCACACATCANAAACTTGAAATTTGGCATTCCAGATCGTTGAAATTCGGCGGTGGGATGGCCAGCCACCTCAACAACAGGCTTATACCATCTAGATGTGTGCGTGATTAGATAACGAACAAAAGGGATCTAACATCACACTGATTGTATCTCTTGGGAATTTCTTTTTGTCATTTTAATCTTAATATTTTCGCACCTAGCAATGATAAAAGTTGATAATGAATAGCTGTCTAAAGTTCGCAAATATTTTTTCCGCAATGCCCGGCAATTTTTGGCGACGTATTCGGCTACGCTTATACAATCACAATTTAGGATACAGCGGATAGGCTTCAATTAATTCACGCAAAAAACATTTCAAACAATTTTAGAATTTCTGGTGTAGAATATTACAAGTCGATTAACTTGCTCAAAACGCACACATCANAAACATTTCAAACAATTTTAGAATTTCTGGTGTAGAATATTACAAGTCGATTAACTTGCTCAAAACGCACACATCAATATCACTTTGAGGGATATGTAGACAATAAAATTAGGCCATGGAAAATACTTCTCATTAGTAATTAGCCATATATCATAAACCGCTTAAGGAATTTTAGCAACATATAATGTTAATGTTTTTTTTTTTTCATCACAAGTATTCTTAACAATATGTTTAAGTTCAACAATTACCGCAAAGTCACAAAAATATTTAAGAAAAAAAAATCTTTATTTTGGTTAGTTGTAAGCGAAAACACATGCTAATAACAGATATGACTGGTTGGCACGGGCTGGCCAATCAAAACACGGCACATGCTCTTAAAACGATTACAACTACGTACGTCGTCATTTGTATACATTATATACAGTAGTTAATTTTGATAAACTGTTCATGTAGACTTACCTCAAGTGTTTTTAGCACAGATAAATGAATTTCTATAACAGAAGGCAACTAAACAAATGTAATAGGAAATATTATCATTATTTAGTTGGCCTCATAAGTTGAAATGAAAATTAAAAAATGACAAACACTGAAAAAAGAAGCAAGTGGAGTTTACCAGTGCTTTGTAGCATAACACAAGACCACTGAAAATCACGAAGACATTGCCATCAGACATTATGAATCACAGTTCAGACCTCACTCGAAACAGTTACACACACCAAAGTTCACTTCAAAATGTATGCCGTCAGAACCACACATTGAGTTTGAATATGTCCTATTATTAGCTTAAGACATTACGATAAAATCAACAGTATAGCGTTGCAGTATTTCTGCTGATTGACAAATACTGTATATCCCAAGCGTAACGCCGCAAGCTCTCGCAGTCGTGCGTAGGAATTCATTTGGGAGTGCGATTGTTGGTGCTTGGGCTTTTAATTACCATTTACATAACATGTTAAACCTACCAACAACAATGTGATGTATCGTTTCGATGAACTATTGAAAATTCTATGGCAATGTATCGCAAACATCTCTTAATTTGATTTCGTGCATAGAGATATCGCAAATATTATTCGCATTGGCACAAAAAGTATCTATAGTTACACTTTAATAACATCAAGAGGTATCGACATCACGAATAATGTATATGTTAGTGACAAAAAAATACCTAAACATCACAAATATCGCGATATGCAAGATTGATAATGTAAGTTATGCATGCAATATTTATAGGTATATATCGGCAATATTGAAACTACAAAATAAAACATATTTAAATAAAAAATATTAATATCGCAATAATTGAAATACTGCATGCAATATTCAGATACTACCAATACCGCTAAAATAGTAACATGGTTACATTACAAATGTTGAGAATGTCACATTTATCTCGTCGTACAGTAAGTATGCCGCTCTAAAAACCTTTGGACCATGAGGTAGTTGCGATAGTTTACAAATAGTGAGTCACTTTCTCATGTGCGGATTCTAAACCGCGAGTCACATATGTGCGATTATAGAGAACGGCTACAGACAGCCACGCTATCTGCAACTATCTCTTGGAGGAAGTACGGAGAAGCAGATAACATAGCGCGCAATTCTTCCTATTAACAGACCAAAAAATATTAACTCTTTCAAGGTAAATTAGTTTTCAAAGTNATAACATAGCGCGCAATTCTTCCTATTAACAGACCAAAAAATATTAACTCTTTCAAGGTAAATTAGTTTTCAAAGTTCAAAGTATCTATCAGATAATAACAAATCTAGGTAATTATTAAGTTTAGGGGCTTCTCTGTAAAAAAAAAAAAAAAAAAATCCCAGAAAATGGTATATATCCACTCTACTAATGATGCAGGTCACGAATATACTAGGGGCATTAACGTCAGACTAATTTCTTAATATGTGCCCACCTAACAGAACCTAACCCCACAATGGGTGAATCACTATTTTACATTTTTAAACTAACCTAGGTTTTTAGGGTTTTAAACTATCCTAGGATTGTTGGGTTTTAAACTATCCTAGGGTTTTTGGGATTTAAAGGAACCGTAAAACACACTAACAGAATATGAATTTACTCACCGGATATACTTCCTCTGTCAACGGCCAATTCAACTTACCTCACTCGACGGAACACCGTGCTCCACAAATCCGGCACATACGCAAATATAACGCACTGAATCACTAGTTTCCAGTCGAATATAATGCAATGAAACACTCGTTTTCAGTAAAATATACCTAACGTGACTACACATCCCGCTTTGAGCGGGACAGTTCCACTTTGAAGCTGTGTGTCCCGCTGTCCCCACAATTCTTAAAAATGTCCCGCTTTGACAAAACAAAAGCAGCTGCGCCGTGTTGCAGGTCCGTACTGCGCATGCGCGGGGCCGGGGAATGTAGCGGATGGTGCGATGTGCTTGCTGACGTGTCGGGCGGGGGTAGGTGGCGAATCAGTGAATGTTTCAGTTGTCANTTTCAGTAAAATATACCTAACGTGACTACACGTCCCGCTTTGAGCGGGACAGTTCCACTTTGAAGCTGTGTGTCCTGCTGTCCCCACAATTCTTAAAAATGTCCCGCTTTGACAAAACAAAAGCAGCTGCGCCGTGTTGCAGGTCCGTACTGCGCATGCGCGGGGCCGGGGAATGTAGCGGATGGTGCGATGTGCTTGGTGACGTGTCGGGCGGGGGTAGGTGGCGAATCAGTGAATGTTTCAGCTGTCAGTAAGTAACTGATTAGTATTTGACTTGTCATTACGCAATCTCCGCGAGACATATCTTTGCATTTTATGTGATTATAGCAGTTTCGAAATGCCTAAACGCAAGTGCACTTTTAATATTAATTTGCAAACCAAGCATCCGTTTATAAAACAAAAAAGTGTTCCCACAGACGTCACATGTGAAAAGTGTCGTACAGATTTTAGTTTCGCACATAGTGGTGCTATTGATATTAAGAAATATTTACGTTCAGAAAAACACAGATTATCCGTTTATGCTGCCGCTTCAAGCTCATCGATGCTTAATTTCTTTAAGAAAACCTATTCACCGTCTTCCAAAGATCTTGAAGTTGCCGCGGCAGAAGGTGCTTGGGCTTTTCACACCGTGCAAGAAAATCATAGCTTTCGCTCGAATGATTGTGCTTCTAACCTAATACTGACATGTTTCGAACAAAAATTTAGATGCGCTCGTACGAAATCTGAGGCTCTTGTTGTGAATGTGTTGGCACCTATGGCAACACGTGAGTTAAAGGAGCACCTGCGTGAAGCTAATTGTATAACTTTATTAACAGATGCTTCAAATCATGGCTCCACGAAATTATTTCCGATCTTAGTCCGCTATTTTTTACCACACGAAGGAGTCCAAGTCAAGATTTTAGAATTTGAAGAGCAGCCAGGAGAAACATAGGATATTATTTTAGATTATTTTACTCAAGTAATAACAAAAAATGAACTAAAACCAAAAATTGTTGCATTTTGTGGGGACAACACAAACTGTAATTTTGGAGGACAAAATAGAAAAGGAGTTAATAATATTTACGCCAAATTGAACCAGTCTCTTATAGGAATTGCATGTGGAGCTCACATAATCCACAATGCGATTAAAACAGCTGCAGATTGCCTTCCTGTTGATTTTGAATGTATTATTTTAAAAATTTATTCATTTTTTTTTTTGCATTTATAGCGTTTGCGTTGAAGCTCTTAAAGAGTTATGTAATGCAGCTGACACAGAATATCAGAAACTTTTAGGCTACAGTAAAACAGGATAGTTTGCGCTAATGCCCGCGCTGGAGAGAGTTTTAAAAATGTTTCAGCCTCTAAAAAAACTATTTTCTGAGCATCGATAAATGCCCAAATATATTAGAAGCATTTTTTCAGAATGAAAGCTCTGAATTGTGGTTATTTTTTATGCATGCACAGGCAGCTACTTTTCATCAAGCTGTGTTGAAGATCGAAGGACAAACCGTGTCCGCAATAGAGACCGCGAAGGAAATTAATCGGCTCAAAGACAATTTGACACTGAAACAAAATTCATTCTTTGTTCCCCNGCAATAGAGACCGCGAAGGAAATTAATCGGCTCAAAGACAATTTGACACTGAAACAAAATTCATTCTTTGTTCCCCACGCTGCCCGTAGTATATTATTGAAATTACAAGAAACTGGTGTTGTCACTGAGGAAGATGTGAAAACAACGGCAGCAGAATTTTGCAAGGCAAGTAAAGTGTACTTGGAGCAGTGGTGTCAGTTCAACACAGAATTAGAAGTGTTTGAATGGGCGAACCTGACCACGGTCCCCACGTGGGAGCAGATTCAAAATGTGATGGATTTGCTTATAGAGAAGGGATTTTTCAGTAGCAGTCAAGATACAGGAGTGCTTGACGAGTTTTCGTTGATTTCCAATTATATTACAGCTGGGGAAGTAACAGAATGGAACGCTGAGAATATTGCTGCTGAAGATCGTTGGGTTCAAATATTCAAACAAATCTCAATTATGCGAATTTTCGTATAATAATGGAGTACATTTCATGTCTGCCTGGCAGTAACGCTCCAGTCGAAAGAGTGTTTTACGATATGAATTAAATATGGACGAGTGAAAAAACACAATTAGAAGTCCCAGTGTTAAAAGCCATTATGATAATAAAGCGTAACATAAACAAGTCATGCCAATAGTTCCATTCCTACTTAAAAACTAAACCTGATATGTTAAAGCAAATTTGCTCATCCGAAAAATATAAGAAGCCAACCCACCAGACTGTGCAAGATTAGTTCTTATTTTATTTTTTGAACAATAAAGATTAACTGTATTATAAACATGCGTTTTATTTTTAAAACTATATATATATATAGAGGAGTCCCACTCTGAGGGAAAAAATAAATGGTCACGTTAAATATAGCGCACAGAAGCACTCGTTATTGCTTTCTCCGTTTTTAAATCAGTTGGATTAGGACGACAAGAACCATACCGGCAAAGGCGCGATGGCGACTGACGAGATTACAAATTTACTGTTAAGATGCAAATGACATCCGTGGTCGCTAGGTATCGTGGAATTAGCAATGCGGAGCCATTATTAATGGCGGTAGACGTTAATAGACGTAAACAAACAAATTTCGCAATTTTTTAAAAATATGTTCTACTTATTTTAACATTACGCCCTCTTGAATATGAACAAGGTAAGCTGTGCAGAACNTCGCAATTTTTTTAAAATATGTTCTACTTATTTTAACATTACGCCCTCTTGAATATGAACAAGGTAAGCTGTGCAGAACCCATTAATGCAACTTTTGTTGGTCTATGACGTTTCGTTCAGAAACGTAAACAAACTGGCTATACTGCTCATTTCGCAATTTTGTTCAATTTTTTCTAAATACGTTTAACTTATTTTAAAGCTACGCCCCTAGTATATTCGTGTTCTACGTGAATAGTAGAGTATAAATATATCACAATTTTGAATTTTGTTTTGTGTTTTTCAGAATAGCCCTAATCTTAATAATTACCCAAGGCTGCTGTCGCACAGAGATTGAGAATCACTGCTGCATGGTCCTACATCTCGCGCCAGAAGANGGTCCTGGTCGAGCACCAGGTGGAGCGTCTCCGACGACACGGAGGAGAAGGACGGCTGCTTGAGCACGGCGTCTGCGTGCTGGCAGAGGTACTGCAGGCAGCGCTCCGCCAGAGGCTGGTCGCCCACGGTGCGCGCGAACTCCAGCACGCCGCACGCGTTCTCCGGCGACAGCATGCTCGACAGGTACTTGCTGCACCTGCGCCGCGAACACAAGACTTGTCATAGCGGATCACGCTTTCACAACAACGGCAAGTTCACAGCATCAAGAAAAGAAAAAAGAAATTTGAGTCTAACAGCGATTTGCTGATTTCTCAATGGATGAGTTAACTTTCCAAAGGTTGGAACTTTCGAACGATTACCAGCATTCTGAAACCAAATCCCACCTCCAGAGCACACTGAAGTCAATAAACAACATCAGAATGGCGATACAATAGGTCTGAAGAGGCATATTAACCATTCGAGGATTAAGCTTCGACCATTTTGGATCTGTCACCAATGTTTGCTTGCCATAGTCGGTCCTAGCCTCTCCTCAGCCCATCCTAGAGATGACCTTAATGACGGTTACTCTAGGCGTTCTGAGACTCATCAGGCCACAGACTCGAGAAATATTCCTGCAAAAACAGGTTAATCTGCAACAGTGACGTAAGTTAATATCGAACTATCTAGTAAAGACGGCCTTGAATCGGATCTTGTTTGCGAGAGTGCGAGAACTTATCACATGCGTTGCGCATCCAGCTGGAACCCCCTTCATATTAAGAGGACACAGTTCCATCAACCAACTAGCGCGTGAGGGGGCCGCAGTGGTTTAGTGATCAGATTACTCGCCTCCCACCAAAGCGAACTGGGTTCAATTCCCGGCGGGGTAGCTCCCGAATTTTTGCACGTTCGATTCGTGCTTAACGATCCCGCTGGTCCACGGGTTTTCTCGGGGGTTTCCCCACCCTTGCACTACGGCGCTGCTCCATATTCACCTCTTCACCCTCATCGGCTCTCAAGACCTCAATGTTAAGAGCCTCCCAAATATCTCTCCTCTCTCCTTTCTCTCTCTCTCTCTCTCTCCCCCCATTAGCGCGGGAGCTTAAATTAAGCTTGCCGTTTGACATGAATTCTCTTTGCCAAACAAGCTTTCATATTACGTTCAAGGTTGATTCAAGCCACATTTAAAATGACTGACAAATACTTGCAACCAGTAATCTCGCATTGTTCAAGAACGTGGCACTGGCAGCCATGTTTTGCCTTTGTCATGAGTGATACCAAAGATAAGATGACAATGCCACAGACATTTCAAGATGCCAGATATGATATTGTTGTTTTTTCTGATAGATTGCTTTTGCAGCTTTTAGGCATTTGATCAAGCGATTGCTTCCCATCGCCTTCTGACAGCACACACCGGAGCGGATAGCCACATTTGGCCGAAAAACCAATTTTTATAATTTTCTGTTAAATATCAGTCTTGCTTAAGACCTGTTTAATAAAACACCTGTCTGTGATTTAAGATGCATATTTTCAGCCAAAAAGCCTGCTACATAAAAAAACCTGCATGCGAGTGAGTTGTCCCCAGATAATAATCCGAAATCAAAACAGCAGGTGTGAAAATAGGCCCAAAGACAAGGAAGCATCCATATACAGGTCAGGTTCTTATCGGAGGCGACAACAGGTCATCAAAACTAAAAAGAGATAGCAGTGGCACTGGGAAAATGTTGGTGGGGGTGGACAGATCTGGGCGGCTATTTACAGCGAGGATTTAAGAGCCGACGAGGCTGAAGCGTTGGGCATTATGGCGCGGCATCGGAATGCAAGGTC
>NQII01004572.1:141988-199524 GCA_002778355.1 Clitarchus hookeri
TTCCAATCCCCCCCCCCCCACACCAACACCGGGTAATAACATTATTTTCCTGACTCGTGCAAGAAAAATTATTATTTCTCTGCCAGGGAAAGTGATCTCCCTCCCTGAAGAGTAATAAGTAGGGCCACCTGTTTTACGTGAAAAGATTTACTGAAGGCCAGACTTAAATATCTTATATGCACAATTTCAGTCTTCGTTTAACTATTGGACGCTTGTCTTTGAGTGAAGATAGTCTGTTACATGAGTGAGCCAATCAGAATTAAGTTTCTCCGATACTGACCACCCGTAATTCGCGGGCAGAGAGATAAGACGTGCAACAATTGTCCCTAGATACTAGGTACCAACCCTTTAACTTATTTTTCTATACTCTGTTGTATGGTGCATACAAGTTTTTCATACTTCAGGTAATAGTTTAATTCTATTAAGTATAATGGAGGTAATAGNTCTGTTGTATGGTGCATACAAGTTTTTCATACTTCAGGTAATAGTTTAATTCTATTAAGTATAATGGAGGTAATAGTTTAATTCTATTAAGTATAATGGAGGTAATATTATATTACATTTTTTATTATATCAAAATAATCTTTNAGGTAATAGTTTAATTCTATTAAGTATAATGGAGGTAATATTATATTACATTTTTTATTATATCAAAATAATCTTTTAATCAAGCATTCCATTAATTTAAATAAAAGTTTATCATAATTTATATTTAGTTTTTTTATTACCTTTAGCGGATAATTACGTTTTCGTTTTTTTACCTAAGGAAGGCAATGTACGATGACTGATGAGTCAAATGGTTCCCACGTACAAATTATAACAACGAAGGTTGAATGCCTGCTTCAGATGGAAAGTACAGTCTGGGAAACACACGAGGCCACAAACGACTAACGTATACTCACTGTCAACAGCAGACTTTTCTTTGTAGCGCAAAATTTCGTGTCGCCTTTGACGTAAGGAATAATTTGGAGACGCATAACACCGCAGCTTGCGTATACCTTGTAAGCTAGTACATATTTACGCCACCAGACACCAGTCTCTTTGCTGGAAAACGCGAACCTACAAAAGTTTCGATTTCGCTTGAGGCGGTGAGTTCCAAAACTTGATAAGCGCATAAATGAATAATAATGTGTTGTCTATTTTGATTGGTTTCTGATGGCGTTGCTGCACCATATTACACAAATCATTTGCATTCGAACTGTTTATTTCATATACCGTTTAAAGTTTGCTTTTTTGCTTTAGAACTTTATATGCTGTGCCGTCATTTCGTCTCGAGACTTAATACGTGGGAAATCGCCGTGTTAAGTCGAAACTTTATACATTGTTATGCCGATGAGCGAAAAAAAATTCTCCGTTTGTTCTAAAACTTCATACATTTCACTGCCTCATTCTGATTTGATTTTTAGACTGAACTTCATATTTGCACACGGTTTTGACTCAAACCTTTATACACGGGTTATTTTGGAATAAAAACTTGACGCATGCAAATTTTAATGTGTCATAACTTCAGATGATATGAGAAAATCATGGCTTTTTTTTTTGTTTGGACTTGCCAATATTGACTCACGTTTACATTTGATGGTACAAAATTCAACATGTTCAGATACCTACAAGTTTTTTTTGTATTTTCNAATATTGACTCACGTTTACATTTGATGGTACAAAATTCAACATGTTCAGATACCTACAAGTTTTTTTTGTATTTTTTGAAAAATAATGTAATATGTACTAATAAAGTTTTGGAATTAACCACCTAACTTAAAAAAAAAAGATCCCTTTTCCCAACAAGAAAAGTTGACTTCCCATCCTGAGCGACAGTGACGTTTTTCAAAGGTTGNAATATTGACTCACGTTTACATTTGATGGTACAAAATTCAACATGTTCAGATACCTACAAGTTTTTTTTGTATTTTCTGAAAAATAATGTAATATGTACTAATAAAGTTTTGGAATTAACCACCTAACTTAAAAAAAAAGATCCCTTTTCCCAACAAGAAAAGTTGACTTCCCATCCTGAGCGACAGTGACGTTTTTCAAAGGTTGNAAAAAAAAAGATCCCTTTTCCCAACAAGAAAAGTTGACTTCCCATCCTGAGCGACAGTGACGTTTTTCAAAGGTTGATTTCAAAAGTGCTCACTTTACCGAGAAAAGCATTTACGATAGCAGCAATTGTTATCTCTAAATAGTATAAAACGAAGTCGCTTATCCGCTTCTGTCTGTGTGTTCTCTCAGTACTTCTAAACTATTTTATGGATTTTGATGCGGTTTTCAACATCATTTAGAGAATATTTTGAGGAAGGTTTTGGTATATAATAAATTTATATTTAGTTTAAGGATAGTAGAGAAATGTCGAACCGTTTGTAATTAAGTCGTAAAAAACAGCTTTAGGCCGCTTACATGGCTTGCGCTGACTAAACCATAAGAGGTACATCAAATTAATGTGCTACAGAATTGTAGCTCTCAAAAAGGTCTACAGAAAAGTTTATGAAAGTATATGTTTATCTTCTAAGGATGACCCACAGTAACCATTTTTATCTTTCAAAATATCGCTGTAAAAACTAAATTTTTACCGGGCGAAGCCGGGTCGGTTCATTAGTCAAATATAAATACTAGCCCGGAAGACGAACGCCGTAGTGATCTGACTTAAGTCTGCTGGGCCGCAAACTAGATTTGTGAACCTGCTTAAACGAGTTATGAGAACTTCGTGCCGGACGATGGCGCTGGTCGGCGGGTTTTCTCAGGGATCTGCCGTTTGCCTCGCCTTTGCAGCATTCCCGCACTGCTCTGTACCCACCTCACTTCGCCCTCGTCGGCTCTCAAGACCCCGTTGTTCAGAGCCACCCAAATCTCTCCACTTCAATAAGTCAAATTTTGGATATTACAATTGCCAACATTAAACCATTTAAAACTGAAAAATGAAGTCGTACATGCATCAATCCTGGGGAAATCGTTTGGATATATAATTATTGAGAACATTTATTTCACTGTCGTAATTTTATCATGTCCTTTGATTTCTTGAAATCTGAAGGGTTAGGGACGGGAGTGTGCGTAAGTGAGTGAGTGTGAGTGAGAGTGAGAGAGTGAGTGTGAGAGTGAGAGAGAGAGAAAGAGAGAGAGAGAGAGAGAGAGAGATAGAGAGAGTGAGTGAGTGTGTGTGTGTGTGTGTGAGAGAGAGAGAGAGAGAGAGAGAGAGGCGCGCACACACGACCACGGGGCTTGTCACTGGCAATCGAAATCAGCACCTGGAGGTTTTAAGTTTTTAAGTCGCCTTCTTAGCCTTAGTGTCCTTGACTACTAATTCATTTAATTCATTTGTTGAGGAATGTTTGCAAAGTGTTTATAAACAAAAATAAAACTACTCTGTACAGAGGAACCGCGGTGGCTGAGTGGCTAGACAGTTCGCTTCCCACCAAGCCGAATCGGGTTCAATCCCCGTGCGGGTCACTACCAGATTTTCGCAAGTGGGAATCGTGCCGGACGATGCCGGATCTACCGTTTCCCCCACCCTTGCATTCCGGCGCTGCTCCATTCTCACTTCATTTCGGCTCTCAAGACCTAGTTGCTAAGAGCCGCCCAAATCTCTCAACTCAACTACTCTGTACAGCACTTAGTCAACGAGACTCACGGAATTATTATTCTCTAAAACATCGTATGATTAGGCTAGAAAACGTGTGTGTTGTTGCTGTGGTCGTACTTGGAGAGGTAACTTACTGTATGTGGGACCTGTAGCCGAGGCGTGCCGAGCGTTGCCGAACGCGCGCGAAGACTGCCGGCGGCCGACTGAGCGGGGAGTGGATCGCGTTCGGCAACTCTCGCGTCGAGCGTTGGCTGGGTCGGTCGTCCGCTCTTATCTGCCACGAGGAAGACCGATTTTCGTCTTCTGCGCAAATCACCAACAACATTCACTCCCCTATCGCCAGAACAGCTGTCAAAAGTCACATGTTCAACAGTGATGAACATGTGTGTTTACATTTTAATTTCCAACGGATCCGCCCTTCTAAATGAATAAAATACTTTGAATGACTCAAATGTATTCTATTTTCCTTGGAACTAAATTTAAAAAAAAGAGTCCAACTTTTCAAAGCACTTACTTACATAAAAGGTGTTCTAAACTAAAATCCCATTCACGTTGTTTTCAATAGGGCTATTAGCGATATATATAGAATGTCCCCAAAAGTAACTATTCAATTACCATGAAAACATTAATGTATTGTTTCCTTTCACAGTTGTTGTAGAATATGTTCTATGCAAAAGAAATAATAGCCATTAGTAGAATGATTATGGGAAGTCGGGAACAAGGGGACAGGAGCCAGGCGCCAACCGGCCGACATCACGCACTCTCATTCCGGTCGGTCGGCGGCCATGTTATGACGTCACTCAACCACCATATTGAATTCAAGTAACCTTGACCGTTGACCTTGACTTTAACTTGTGACCTTGAATGACCTTAAAACCAAAAAATTCCAAAAATCCCTAAAAAATTATAAAAACTTTACAAATAATTTCAAAAATGTATTAATAACTTATATAATAATTTATTTTTAAGAATCTTACATTTATGGAGACTCCCACACCACCATGTCCAGTATACGACTGGCCTCACCAGGGTTTGGGAGGCTCGATTTTCGAGGGCAGAACAGTGGTGGCCATATTGGTTTCATAGGCATAGGATATGTCAAATCAAACATCTGTATTTATTATCCAATTTAAATATTTATTTTTATTTAAAAAATTATGCATTTAATTTTATTTGTACTGAAATTATACTTAGAGTGTTGCAGAAACATACACAACACTCTTATTCATTACTACATTTCCAGTCTCCTCTCTTGAAGTCTAATTATTAACTAATATCAGAATGTGTAAATTATTCATTGTCTCGACTGCTATGTAGTTATAAGTATGCTACTCAGAATTACTTTTTTTAAAATATATGTATATGTGATCAATCCAAGGCCTTCTTACGAATAGCAACCACGTGCCTAAGTTATGATATAATAATGGAATGGATCAGCATCTACCATAACTTGTATAGCCATACTTAGCATCAATTGAAATACCAATAGTGCGAGGCTCTTAAGACATAGAATGTACGAGGGCGATAGACAGTCTTATCTCCTGTGCTCTAATTGAACAACATTCCAATAATATTTCACGATCTTTCCATAAATCTGCACCACAATAAGCCCCACACTCACCAATCCTTACACCAATTCACACATCAATCCACGCACCAAACCAAACACCATTTTTTTTAAAGGACAGGACCTATTAATAATAAGTTTAATGATAAAAGGAACTGCCGAGACTTTAAGGAAGGCCGAGCACGATTGTTGCATCAACATCAGTAATATCCTCTCATCAAAACTCTTCTTTTCGTGGTACCTCATTACAGCCTGAGAGCTATAACCGCTATGTTAGTAGGTTAAAGTGACACTGTTACTACATTTCCTTTACAAATCATATATCTGAAACTTTAGGATACTTATGTAAGACAAACGAGAAGGGGCACCATCGATGGAACAAATGTAGGGTGAGTAGGGATCTCTTTTTCTTTGATCTGCACATTGAGAAAGAGTGTTGCCAGCCCCGTAACACAGCTCCTTTTCATCAGCATCAGAATACTATGGCACTTGCTACCAAGGAGGCTGGCAACTTACGACCGACTGGACCAAACAAAAAACTAATTTATTCCTAGAAATAGTTCACATGTTCATTTGTTACCTGGGATTCGCACCCTGGGTCCTTTACACCATAAGCCAAAGACTTCCTGAAGCAGCATTTTAAATCACTCGGGATATAACCAAAGAAGCCACCGAGTACTGAGCCGCAGAATGTGCACTAAGCACTTGATAACTCACGCACTGATGGTGCTGGAGGCCTCACTGCTGCTCTCTTGGTCCTTGGTTGCGAAGAGCGGCGGTGATATATTGTGATCGGCCATTAGTGCTGCAGTGTTGTTTGCCATCCTACCCTCATTAACAGTCAGCTGTGCAGATTCCCTGCGTATATCTTGACGCCAGGTATCCGACTATCTACTGGAAACTTGGGCAGAGCCACGTGTCCACGAGCTGGTCAGCACTTAGCTTGTTTATTGACTGTGTCTGTGAAAGGTAAAAGGATGCCAGGTATCCCGATAGTAGGCACCTTCACAGCTGAGTGGTCCACATAACTGTATTTATAGGTTTGTCGGGGTATTGGCATGGCCAGCATGATATCAGGCTTCCCTTGTGGGTGTCTCAGGGCTGGGCATCTGGATGGTCTTGAAGATGCTGTGCAGGTATCTGTTAGGTCGTTTCATCATCGCCACTGGTGTATGGAAATATAGTATTACCATGTTGTGTTATGGGGAAATCGATGTTGCGGCATTAAGCAATGGGGTGACATCATCCTCACTGGGAGTGAAGTGCAGATCATCTCGATGTAATTACACCTACATCAATCGGCTGAGTTAGACGAAGTATGTGGTGTTACCCAGGCATTATACAATGGTATTTGGGCTTATCCACTTCTGTCTGAAGCATGCACAATTCTTTCTTCTCAATTGGCTAACGATGATGCCACATTTAGACCCTGAGTTCAGTGCTTGTGGCAGGTGGTTTGTTATGTTGAGCCACAAAACATTACTGTTATATGCTTGTGAACATGTGTAATCGCATTGTCATGACTGCATACCCATACCATGATATCAGATGGCATAATATTCCACAGCTGTCTCTGTGAGCATACTTTGTTGGGCTATGTTAAATTCTTGCCTTGCAGGATCTCAGCTGGTACTGTACTCGTGGCATCACTGGTGCATGTGTGCAGGTAAAATAATGCAACTGCAGGTGGTTTTCCCCAAGATTTAGGCAGAATTGTTTTTTATTTCGTGGTTATAGCACTCTGTTGGTTTGGCACATATTTGGTATTTCACATAAGTCAGGTGTTCATTTCGTAATATGTAACAAAACCGCACCGTCAGTAACTGGAAATTTGTGTTCTATTAAATGCCAGCAGTGTGTGCTGGTTTTCGCTGCAGGGTAAAATATCGATGTTCATTAATTTGTGATAGTTTTAATTCGCGCATTATTGGCTGCTAGGTTTCCACAGGTATGGTTCCATAAGGTCCAGCATAAACATTTCAAATTATTCATTCGATAAGTTTTATTGTTGTTGTTTAAATCCAGGAGAATATATTCTTATTACTTATTACCTACACTCTTTAAATTTCTTTATATATTCCCATATCTGACGTGTGAGACTGGACCAGTAAACTTTCGAAAGAATGTTCCTTTTTCTTTGGCCTGAGCGTGGTTGTCCCAGAAACCAATCGTAATGAGGAAATTGTAAAACAACATTTCGTGCATAAGGCAGATAGCATGGTTCCCAATTCTCATTATCGCCAAATGGGCATGTTTCGGACAATCGATCCCTCGCCACTGGTCGATTGCACTGTTTGAACATATTTCAAAGTAATTAGCCACATCGGGTGAAACACTATTAGACTGTATCATTAATGCACATATCTGGTCCATTATGATTAGGATTTTTGAACATTGGTAGAAACATTATTGAGGGAAGAAAATTGCTGTCATTGGTGAGGCGCAGTATTTTTTTCTAACTGGATCAGCAAAGGTTCGGTACAATGATGATGTCCCAAGTGATAAACTGTTCTACATTCTGTAAAGTCAAAATTAATATAGCCGTTTGAAATATCTTCTATGGTGTTTTTTTTCTTAGCAACAATGTCATACTATGGGTATTATCTACATGGAAACCATATGATGCAAATATGGTAATTTTACATTGTAACATCACAGATCTGCACTGTAACAATTCTTTCAATTAATGTCTCACTCACTGCACTGTAAATCCACACTTGAATGTTATGTAATGAAGTTAAGATATCCTGGGAATTCACAGATTGTGCTCATGGGTGTGGAATCTGTGGAGGTCCTGGGGGTCCATTCCGTCAATGGAGTTATAAGGACTCTAACTGGAATTACAAGATAACCCCCACAGAACCCCGAACCATGCTTATACTAGAGTTCCTTGTTTATTGTAACTGTCGTACCATCTCTTTAAAAAGCATTTGAGGTCACTTTATATTTTTTTTATACTTCAATATCGAACTTGTTTTATGATATGCATTCGGGATACGGTGAGGAGTACTCTACTATGGAAAGCTGACCCCCCCCCCCCNCTTTGACAGTATGATAACCAGAATAGGTAGTAACTACAAAATGCACAAAGTATTTTTTTTTTGTAAATTAACAGTACTACCCATTAAATTTGATAACAAAAAATTAATTTCGAATTTGATTAAATTTCTACAGTTAGTTAAAAAATCATTTTTGAATAAAAGTGGTTACCCATTTTCATCACAGTATTTTGAAAATAAATTTATAAAATGTAATTTAAGTATGATTTAATGCTTTTAAAGTTTTACCATATAGGTTGAATGACAGTACATTATTAATTATTTCCTAAGGTTGAGTAAATGTGTTAGAAAAATACCAGCATTCTAACATTAATCAGCTTTGGGCATAAATAAACTTGTACTCTCTGTATTAACAAAAAAAAAAAAAAAACTAATAAATCTGACAACAAATTTGTCCACCAAAGCCTCCTTTGCTTGCTAATGGGCATGGTGACGAGGTCGCGAGGTTACCCAGGGCTGGTTTGATGTTATATTGCCCGGCACCATAACTCAGTGGTGAGGTAATGATGAGGGTCGTCTGGTTGATGGCCCGTGGGGACCATGGTAATCCTCTGTCAGTTGGTTGAAGAGTTGTCACTTACTTACTGTTGTACTTTTATAACTGATGACGAGACTGTAGGCTGTCTCGTAAGCCTGAACTATGCTAAATAAATGTGGGTGATGCTATAAGGATGCCCTATAATGACTTGAAACTGATTTCACTTGGTTGAGTGGTTTATTCACTGTTCTTGCTACAGTTGAATAATGTGTGAATGATGCCTGGTAATGGACTCAGCACTTAAACGATGAAAAAAACGTGGTCTTAGATTGAGACGCAATCGCGTTAAACTCTCTGGTGTGAGTGCCGTTGGCTCTCCCCTCAGTACATTAAAATAACACAAATGTTACAGTTGACTAATATTAACTATTGTAGTGAAAATGACTGCAGCCTACATGCTGGTACTGAGGGGGCTCATGGAGCGGGCGACCACACTGCTGGACTTGTTCAGGTGTTGAGACGAACTGAGGTGAGTAATGTCTGTTGTCATCACAAGTGACGCCAGCAGACATCAAACACAGAACGATGAAACATTACATGAACACTTTGTGATGTGATTATGACAATGAAATATTGTACGAATTAAATTAAACACATAGGTGACATCACCGTTTATTAACAAATGTCCGTTAATGTTAAAGTTGCGAAATTAATGGGGAATGTCACCACACTAAATTATTTCTTACAATGTTAGATGCCTTTATAGGCAATCTCTATTTTAGAAAAACATAATAACTGTTATACAAATACACATTAAATAATTTATTACATTTTATCCAAAAAGTGTTTTGAATATCACTTCCGATTAGGCGTTCAAATTTACTGGCTACAGCGTTACCAGGTGGCTGTCTCCTGAAGGAATAAACGAGTACACCTGGGCAAAGGGGTGTGGAATGACATGCTTGATTGCCATTTATACAATGAAAAACACCCCTGGCTGTAGCCGTAAATGCGGTGACTGTGTTCAATATGTTTATAAAATTCGGTACACTGCTGGACGACACTTTGGGGCACTTAACTCTTCAGCTCTGGCCTACCAGCTAGTTAGCATCACTCGGTGGTGCATTACTTCGTATTCAGCCGTGCGAGCTGCGAGGATGCAACGAACAGTTGCCAGTGCACCCAACGGCTGTGGCTTTGGGGTAAACACCGTTTTGGATCGCCCACCCATTTATTAAAAGAGTTACCTCTTGTAATAAACTAGTAGGGCGGTCTCTTGAGTTGCGCAATCCTTTTTGGCAAGAAGGTGCATGTTCCGTTCTTGTCGACCCGCACTATGGGTGTGGCCCGGTGTAGCTGGTGTAGTTGTGACTGCGGCAATCAGAGTGGTCACAAGGAACTCGTGGACGCGTGGTTCACGTCAATGGATATAAAAGCTGACAGGTTATGGTAAAAAAGACATGGACCCCCAACAAAAATTATGTGTTAAACACCCTTGAATATGCTTGTACAAAGTTTTACTAGGTTTCTGTATTATTCTGTGCAACAGCACGATAGTAGTTAACATGCTACTGGGATGCATAACAAATGTCACAATTTTTACTTACATGGACAAAAACATTTTTGCCAGCTGGTGTCTGTAATGCGCCTATTTGCTAGTGTGTATAAGTTAGGGTGCTCCAACTTTCCTTATCATGGTATCTAATTTCTCGATGTCATTTGAGGGTGATTTGGGCACAAATATTTCAATAATACTCTTAGCAAGCAGTACTGACGAGGGTGCAGCATAATTGGTCAAGGCAGTGCTGCACTAAAAGTGGTTAGTGGCATCATACAACCTGCGATGATATTATTAGAAGTGTGTCTCTTCGCAAACTGCAGCACATCAGCAGATCTTCCAGATGGTATTCCTTGGCCATTTGCATGTCTTTGCTGAGTATTATGAGAGACTGTCACTAATGAGTGTCAAACTGAGTCGTTGATATGCTTGGACACCTTGTGAACAATATTAGTATTATGTCAGACTTTCATATCTCATGCTAGGCCACTCACAGTGTGCACGAAAATTGTATAGCTGTGTCAGATAGTGATTCAAAACACAGGTCGGGACACTGGTTGTACTGTTTTAGTGATTGCCTCCATCAGATCAGCAGGATGTAGATGCTGGTACAAATGGTTTAAAAGGTTAATTTTCCAACACTCTTGCATGGAGTTTCAGTGCAGTTGTGCAGATGTTGCCACAAATGTCTGTTCCAAGATAACCAGTGACTGCATGGATTGGTCCACCGGGTATTGGATAAGTGGGGCTAACATTCGCGGAATTCCCGCCGCACTGTGTCCGCCACAGTTTCTAGTACCTCCTTCTTAGATATTTGAAGGTGGTACATTTACCGTTAGCATGGTGAAGGTGGATAGGAGTTCGACTGGTTTCTGGACTTCCAGAATTTCGTGGCTGCATGCTTGCAGGGAGGTGACGCATTGACGATGGGCCCTCACCCCACAGCTGTCACAGCATATCAGTTCCTAGCTTGTTCCCTTGCAGAAGGCCTGTTGACATGCTTATAGTCGGCTGACATTGTCAACACAGAAGATGGCCGGTCGAGCTGTTGTGCGGAAAGTGACAGGTGGGTGTGGCAGTACTTGACACCGTGAACACTGGGATAAAATAGTTTCATTTACTGTGGCAAGTTCCTGTTGTTTCTCGCACTGGTCTTGGTACACTCAATGGCACTGAAAGCATGCAATGGTGGCTTGGCTAAGTCCGTCGCACCAACGAAAAGTGCTGTTTTTTCCAATGGTTCGCCTAAAGTTTGTTGGTACTGTTGGTGTGTTGTCAGTCACTGCACACTTGCAGCATGCCGTGTCAAATACAGGGTCGACGGTATCCCGGACCTGTCGAGGTCTTATGCAGTGGTCACACAAATAGGCTATTTGGTCTGCGGTGGTACACATCAATGCTTCGGCACACAGTTTCCGATTGATTTTTTCATTGTCCTCGCATAGTCGCCATGCTCGTACAGGTTTGTCACGCTGACATATGCTAGTTTGAAGTTGCACTAGGAGAATGGCTCTGTGTCTGGTGTTGGGCGCACACTCCGAGCGCAGATGTTCCACAATTCTACTGGAGGTATGCCAGTCTATCAACCTGTTATCACATCGCAGTTGGTGGGTAAACTGTATGTCTCCCAGTTGATTCTTCGCCAGGGTTAGTGGACCACGTGGCTCACAGCTGCCTCCCTTACACCTAGCACAGGAGGGCTGACCCGTCCCAGTGGATAAAGGGGCGGTGTCTGCCACAAAATTTGGGAAAAGGGGGGGGGCAGAGGTTGCGGCTGTCTGCCATGTACACATATGTGCGCTGCCAGCTGCCACCTCCCTGTCTCGCCTAGGTAGGAGAGAGATGAGGGTTGGATGATGCTCCCTTATACTCAGGCCATCCATAAAAGTTGGCTTTAGGTTAAATTTGATTTGGAAAAAAGTAGGAGTTTAGGAACACAGGATGGCATCACATTCTGGGTTGTTATGTCCTCAGGCATGGGGAGAAGGAAAACAAGACTTAGAGTTCTAGGATTAAAGGTTACATCGGAGTTATTGCAGTATGGGCACCAGCTCAGAAGGAGAATGCGAGCATTGTAGGCCGTGGGCCGTAGGTCCTCGTGGCTTCTCCTTAGATCCTCCTCCAAGGCAATGACATCGAAGTTGTTAATTAATCCTTGTTATGCCTGCCTACTGAGAGTGTAAGCTCTCTCAGACACCACTAAACCGGTGATACTATTCCATGGGCCATCTCACATGCCCGAAAACTTAGTAGGCCATTATGTTATGGGTAGTTGCGGTAATACGCGGGATAGAGTACCCACAAAATAATTGATACCGCTTTTAAGTGGCCGGTAGTGAAATAAAACAGTGTTATCAACAGTTGTTTTCTAATGAAAAACCGTTTTATGAGGCATTTACACAGTTTGTGACTGTTAAGGTATGCCACCAACATACACTGAAGCAAACAAGGTGCATGGCCTTAATGTCAATTATGGCAATTAAACCCCTGACACAATTGAGCTGGTGGGGTTGGGGACGGTGTTGTTCCTGGGTTAAAATGAAATAATTAAAATAAGTTCCATACAAAATTATTATGACTATTGAAAACTAATGTGATTGATGCAGAATTTGGAGAAGACCTGGGAATGGTGCGAGNTAATGTCAATTATGGCAATTAAACCCCTGACACAATTGAGCTGGTGGGGTTGGGGACGGTGTTGTTCCTGGGTTAAAATGAAATAATTAAAATAAGTGCCATACAAAATTATTATGACTATTGAAAACTAATGTGATTGATGCAGAATTTGGAGAAGACCTGGGAATGGTGCGAGACATGTCTGTCCCCTACTCGCACGATGACCAGACTATTTCAATGGTGTGGCTCGCCTTGACACACGAGTTTATGCGTGCCAAAGTTGAGAAAAATACAGTTTCACTTTAATAAAGAGAAAAAAAAACAACATATACACACTTATCCTTGTAAACTACTTATATGAAACACTTGGCATCATTTAATTGCATGATCTATTAACAATATTAACACAACTACATTGGCACTATATTTATTGTGCAATGTAGTTTTTAAGGACGATAGGGCTGTCTTTCCCAACCTGTTGCTAGGATATTCATGTTGTTAAGGTACTTTGTACTACGAATTCAGGTATTTAAAAAAATTGTCCCCTTAATTTCCCACAGAGGATGGTGGCAGCAGATTGATCGTGGTGGACGAGTCCACTATTACCCCAGGAGGGGTGTAGGGCAGTCATACTCAATTACATGAAAAACAATTATAGCTTACTGCCCTTTGTAAACTATCGTTATTATATGGTGGCCTGACACACTAAATATTGGCCCACTTATTTCCTACACTCTCACCTCATGCACAACATAAGCACTGTGATGTAAGCACTGAATGAAGGGAACACACAAGGATTTATGGGAACACGGGAACCACTGTGCCCCCCTCACTTCATTCAGTTCCTCAGTGGTATTCTTACTGGGGACTTATCTAGGTGTTGTTAGTCGGTCCGAATTATCACACCCTTAAAATTATCCATTGAGGGAATAAAAGAGGGATGGCCACCTGACTCTGGAGGTGCCTTGGACGCGGCACAGTTGTGATGTGCTCCCAGTACACCGCCACCACAGTTGGAGCCAAGGAGGGGTGACCGCTGTTTTCGGAGGGAGACTTGTCCCCAATAGAGGGCACATAATAGCTGCACAGTTGTGGCAGGATGAGCTGTCTAAGGGGGGAGGCACATGGCATGCGGGCTGGCTCAAGCTATTTCACCCCCCCAACCCAATCCAAGTGTTACCTCTTGGCGACATGAAGGCGGGACACCTGCTTGACTCCAGTAGTGGCATGGCTGGCTAGTGAGGTGTGTTCCCACATGCAGTGCCGGCAATGGCGGTTCTGCAGCTGTCTCCGAGTTTAGGGCGCAGAGATCCCCAATAGAGGGCACATGTTAACTGTGGAGAGATAATGGAACGAATGATTGCTAAGGCAGGCGGATGCAGCACACTGCACTTTGTAGGAGCTGGCACCTACTCCCATCTTTCCCTTATGTAACTTCCCTAGTACCAATACTGCACCTAACCCTCTGCACATGCAAAGTATGTCACCATTCTTATAATTAAATAGTTGTAGGCTTGACGTCTACCAGAATGTAGAGACTGCAAACACCTAATGAGACATACTACAGCATTAATTCAAGATGACCAAATATGTACATGTTTCAGTTTACAATTTGTCTGACAATTTTTAAATTATTGTAATCTTTCACCTGTATGGTCTCAGGTTTTACAGATTGATGTGATAATCCATGCCCTTCCGTGTCTATGTTTGCTTTTGTGTACACGGCTCAACAAATTTCGCTACGGAGCAGGAAATAAAATTAGAAATGCAATATCCGTCTACGATTGTGCTCGTGCTGTCAATATTTGGGTGTGGCTGTGTGCATCAAGGTGCTTTTTATTGCTAATTAATTACATGATAAACATGTTTTGTCCACTACCGCTATTAAAAAGAATTATACCTGTCTATAAACTACTCCACTGGTGATGTTTTTTTTTTCAATAATTGCTAAACACGATTTTTTTTTTCTTAATTTTGACTTCGCATTGTGTGTTGTTGATTTTATAAAGGACAGAAACGTTAAGACAAAAACTTAAATGTTTAACTATAGAAACGTTGTATTAATGCCATGCTTTCATTCATTGTATTTTAATAAACGACCATTATGATAAGAAATTCAAGTTTTTCACTTAATGAATTTCTTTAAATATTTGTACCGTGAACCATCTTGTACTTTTTATGGCCAAATAGAAACACAAAGCCACGTTAAATATGCGAAGAAGGATAATAATATCTGTGAGTCACTATTTAACGTCAACCTTGTTGAGGAAAACACGCAATGAGGTTTTTGTGTTTATTTTAGCGACAGTAATTTACGATTGGTTGTTACCTTCAGGTGAACCGTAAGAAGCTGTTTGGAGACGAGGAAGTAACTTCGTTCCAGACAAAATGTACAGCAACTACCCGAAGGAGCCCGACTATCCGGCGGCGTTGGGGCTGCTCTCTCATTTGAACGTGGAGGAGCTGAAAGAGATGCTGAACAACGACGCGAAGTTCGACGAGATGATGAAAGACATGAAGCAGTTCAAGGAGCTGGAGACTGAGAAGGAGATGCTGATGGCAAGCAACCGGTCGCTGGCGGAGTTCAACCTCTCGAGGGAGCCGCAGTTGGGCGTGAGGAAGCAGCGGATACAGGACCTGAGCGGGCAAGGGGAGGAGCTATGCAGCAGCGTCGAGAAGAAGCTCCAAGAGCTGAAGAGCCACTCGGGCAACCTGACCATGGACACGTCCCTGGCGTTGCTGCAGACGGCCGCCGCCGAGTCCGAGGAGGAGTCGGAGGCCATCTACGAGAAGTTCGCTGAAGGCGAGATGGAGCTCGACGACTTCCTCGAGCAGTTCCTGACCAGGAGGAAGCTGATGCACACGCGACGGGTGAAGGTCGACAAGATGCAGGAGCTGATGACCGCCCGGGCGCGCGCCCCCGCCAGGGGCCCCGCGGGCTCCAACTTCTACCCCGTGCCCCCGGCGCCGTCGGGGCCGGCCCCGTACCCCACGTCGGGCGTCAACATACCCATGCCAGGTCACTTCATACCCAGTATGTTCTAGAGATATCCTGTTGCCAACTATGATAGCTTTTATCAGTGTTTAAAAGGATGTGTTACATAAACAAACACTGAACACGTAGATAATAATCCACAGGTTTTTGGATGCGATAATATGTTCTGTTAACTATGCGAGCAAATATTTTGCTATCTGGGTGCATCACTGTCGAGCTATTTCTTATGCCACACATTTGCACGTTCTAGTGCGGCATAAAATATCGCACTGGAGAAATGTACCGTTCTATTTGAATATTCACTCACATAGTAGGCAAAACTGTTTTATTTAGAATTGCCCTTTATATTTGTACATTGGCTAATAAAACCATGTAAACTTCTGTTAACACGTTCAGCGTTCATTTATGTACCGCACCCTCTGAAGTTTATTCTGTATGATATATTGTAAAGTAACATTTGGAGGACTGAAGTCTGCACCAACATTCACCGCATTTTTAATATCTGAGGAGCGGTCTCGCAAACGTACTGTTCGACAGTCGCAGATGTTCATTTAACAGATGTGAGCACTGTGTCGCCGAGTCCCAGGGGTTTGCCGTCTGATGCCCCGAGTGCAAGTGATTGTCTGCGAGGCATCGGTGAATGTCGGGATAATGGTATTGACGTGCATGAACATCTCTGATTTAAAATTGGTGCCGTTCATCAGCCGTGTCTTTAAGACAGCTGAACAACCTGCAGTCTTCAGGTTGCGTTATGTTTTACACAGGTAAAGCGCTGTTGTCATTCGGTTCAGGTTGCCATCGATGTTCGTCACAACTCGAGACTGATTCAAGCATCTGCTTTCCTTTGTGATTTCATCATGCAAGCAGAGAGGACATGATGTGACCATTTACTTCATTTCATTGTGATACAATTCGTGTTGAAGGAGTGGAAAATAAAATCTTTGAATGTGATGTCCTGTTATTTCAGAATTCACGTAAAATATAATCTAGGCTCCTGCTTCTTTGTAATATACAACTATCCACCAAGCGAGAGGTTCTTAGATGTTTTAAAATAGTGCAGTTTGCTGATCAGCCTGGTTTAATGTGAGTTTGTTTGGTTTTTGATATGATTGTGTATAACTTTACTGATGATAAAAGTTGTGGACATAATTTTTTGGATAGGAAAATGTCCAATGTACTGTTAATTACGGCATCATTTAATTCACTGCACTGGGTGTGTACTCAGTGCACCCTGAAAAGTAGAAAAGTGCAATTATCACGCGACTGTCCGAAGCGAGAGCTTGTTTGTCGGCCACATTTGCACTCAAACTGCCGCACCGACACTGGAGTCAGTGCGGCGGGAATTGCACCCAGTGAGCACGTTTTCAGTGCAGTCGACAATTGGAACATGGAAAAATGACTTAAGTACAGTCCAGTGCGGTAATTGGAAGATGCTAATAGTGATTAAATGTTGAATGGAGATCCATATACTGTATGCACATGTGAATTGTTGCTCACAATCTGGTTTGAGCCAGCTGGAAATCCTAGGTTAGTTTTGGTTTGTGTCACTGATAATTCATAGCTGTGTTGGGAATCAGAGCTACAAGCCCTTGTTCACTTGCCCTTCATCCCATCGCCATGAATGAACCCTTGTTACCGCCGTGACGAAGTATGCATATGTTGAGTTTGGACATCCCTTTTTTATTTGTATTGCGATATTGCTTCGGCCTGTGATTTTCATTTGTCTTTGCAATGGAAGATACGGTAGATGTTTTGTACTCGAGCAAAGTTTGATCAAAGCATTTGTCATGCCAGTAAAAAAAATACCTTACGTTTTTTCGTTGTCTCTTTAAATTTAACAGTACCGTAAGTTGGCCCTAAAAATAAGATATGCGATAGGGACAGTTAAAACATAGGTAAATTGTTAAATATCTTGGCTTTAAAAAAAATTCTTGGGAAATAATATGAAATTACATTATTAATCACACTGAATGTGAATTTAATTGCACATTGCACTACAAAACACAATAGTGTGGAGGGGCTATGAAGATCGGGGAAATTGTGGGGTAAAACATGGAAAAATTATGTAAAAGGTTTGTCAATCAGGTTGCTTTACCACGCTAAATGCAGGAAGATCTAACCTACTTCATGTAATTTCATGTTATGTTAATCTCACCCCTTCCCCCTGAAATTTTTTTTACATAAAACTACAAACTTCGCTGATATTCAAACCCATTGAGCTTGTTGCCCACAAGAAACTCGCGGCATGCCTTGCATCTTGGGTATGGGGATTACTCCCCAGCTGGCTCGGTGCGTAATGTTTGGCTACACTTGAACAGCGTATTTTAGTAAGAGGGTGCCACGCTTGAACATCATCTATACAGGATCACAGTAATTAAACACAAAGTAAAAACTATAACTGCAACCTATCGTGAAGTTAGGTTTGGTTCAGTTAGGTCTTCTGCACTCGACACGGCTAGGCGTCAGCAGTGCGCGAGCCCTTCAATCCCCACGCTGACTTGCAATACTACACAGTGCAACTAACGACACTGAGTACAGTTTCCACGTTACAACTCGACTATGTACTATCCGTTGCCAAACATCACTGTGGTTACTCGCTTATGTAAGCGGAGGATACACTTACTTGGTGACGTATTGCTGATTGATAACTCGTGTATGGGACACGGTTACCTTCTCTTCTAACGACTCTAAACCCCACACACACACTTGTGTTTGCGCATGATAATTATATTTAGCACTTCTAACGGAAGTAATGGCAAAGTGACTTTCGTACTAGCACTCTCCATTTGTAAATCACAAGCTTTCTAGCGGTCAAATTCAGAGGGAACACCAGACACCCACAGTAACACTACTCTTGCCTCAATCTGTACACACTGCCATATAACCATAAACTGATTGTTAGATGGGTACAGCAAAATTCATAACGGACAGCTGACTGTCGACTCACATTTGTTTACTTACTACAGCGTTGTGGGACTAGGACGAATATATCATGGCGATACACGTAAACAAAGTTTCGTAATGCTTTGTCGTACAATATATGTTTTTTCGTACTACTTCCATGGGACATATTACAATAAGTGCAATTGTCATGTAATTGCCCAAAGCGAGCGTGGTTTGTTGTACTGGCAATCGGAAAGTCGCTGCGTTTTGAGTGGAAAACAGTGCTGTTGACGTAGTAAACATGAGCAATTATATTAACCTCATCTTCCGAGTACTTTGGGTTTCATTTCCACTAACATTTCTTTCGCCAAACACCTCTCATCTCTTCTTCTTCTGAAGTATGATCTTGACGTTTCTAAACTTCCCAAAATCGCAAGTAATTTTTTTCTTTATAACATTGGATGCTGCCGTATTGCACTGAAACAGCCGCACTGACTCCAAGAGGTAGTGCAGAAAATATGGCACGCGGTGTGCAACCATTCAGTGCAAACCTACTGCACTCGGCACGAGTTCCGGCAATTGGAAGACGCGGAACTCTGCCAGTGCGCACCGAGTGCAGTTCAGTGCAGTAATTGGAAGACGCTGTCAGATAGTACGGAATATTGTAGCGTGTTTCATAGTGACTTGACATTGTACTAAATCAGAGAGAAAATTATTTTTTGACCGTTTCAAAACTGAAGTGCAAACTGTTGATTTCGTTCTTTTATTCCTGTTGTAAAGTTTTGAAGTTACATTACAAAACGAGTTTTTGCTAGCTGCAGGCAGTTTGCACTTGAACCGCTGGCAGCTGAAGATCAAGTCTGACCTTTGCCAATTGCCAGCGGTTAGCTGATCCTCTAAGCTAGGATACGTAAATAAGAAAAAAAGTTTTGTTTGACGTTGATATTATGCACTGTATTTCCATTATGATTTCTCTAATGAGACGGCCGTCTTTTGTCGTTCCTGATGAGCAGTGAGATCACAGATGTTTCATCAGTGATCGTAAGCAGTAGAGGAACAGTCAGCAGTAAACAGTAAATATTTTGGTCGCTAGTAACTTCATTGCTTCGGAAACCCTTGGCAGTGGTATTCACTATAATTAAATAAAAATAATGTTTTTTGTTTATTTTTGTACCCCTTTTGTTTGGAATTTCAGTAAGGACAATTTTGTATTTAATAATCCTGCCATGAGCACATTTTAAATATCTCCGAGAACCCACAACAACTTGAATCGCCTGCTAATACCTGCAGCATCAACAAACCAACTGCTTTCAATAATCGATATAGCCTCGCGCAGAGGCACGCGGAAACGAGCGCAGCGATCATTGGTGCTCGTCAGCAGTATTGGAACGATAGCTGACGTTACTGAAATCACTGGCCAGTGAAATCAGTGAGTAAAGGAAGGTGGTCATTATTTGACGTGAAGTACACATTTTAGTTTTACATGTGGAATATCTTAAATTGTTTTTGGGAATTTGTAAGTAATGGCTTTGAAACAGTATCCAGGTCTTCAAGTGTATCGGGCAGGGAAGAACAAGCTTGTACACGAGGTCTGCTGCATTTTTCCCCAGCCCTCACAGGATTGCGTACATTTTGACTAGGATCAATCATTTTCCTGTGCAAAGTGTAACCTGCATCTCTACATGCTTTGTGCAAAGTATCTATTAGTAATGGCAACTAGAGTGAAAATCTTTAACAAAATAGAATGACCGTAATTTTCGGGAGGTGCTGTGCGACGCCTGTTGTCCGGTATACTGGCTCGAGGGTGGTGCAGGTGTCTGGGTGTAGTTTACGCTACTTTAGTGCAGCGTAAAAATTGGAAACTTAACGCATACAGTTCAGTGTCACATTTGATCTTGTTTACACAGTTGAACTTTGCTTGATTGGAATGCTGATAAGATTAAAGAAAATAATCTATCTTTTCTTGCTACAAAAGAAAGGCCACATTATGTTTGAGAGATATCTTTGTTATAGTTTGTTGCCATTCAGTTTTGACCAGCCAAAAATGATCTAATTAAAAATTCTATTAATTTTTCTGAAGTTTTTTATTTTAATTTTATTTTGTTAATTTATATTTTTTTAACATTGTTACACAGTGCCACATGGCTGTTGAAGAAGTATGTTAGCAAAATTGGCCACGTTTATTATATGCTGTAGTATTGCCTATGTTTGTAAATATCGTAGCTCTATGTAATTGTGATCTTTGAATAATTCTTGCATTGCGGGTAAATGATTTGGACACAGCATTGCAATAGAGTGGAGTAAGTTGCACAAAATTAACACTGCGGTGGGTTTTTGTGTCTGTTTTTATGTAATACATATTACAAGTTTTCTGCAACTTACAACGAAGTGTTGGAAAAGGCAGTAGGTCCAAATTAATAGTTCTGTTAATTGAATGTATTTTCCAAACAAATTAAATGTATAGTGGATTTTATATGCACTCATTTATTGGATTTTTTCTTTAAGAAAGTCTAAGGGTTCAACAAGTGCTGATGGATGAATCATATTTTTCTTTTGTTTGGCAACAGTGCTTTAATTAGTTTAAAAGAGTAACGTTATTCTGTGTAGAAATGTGATATTTTATTTTGTAATTTGCATAGTGCAGTTTATCAGCTTTTAAGGTTTTAAAAGCTGATCACTTCATTGGTTATGTTGACTAAATTGTTTTAATAAACATACAGTTGAATTATTTTATAAACAAATGTGTCACACTCGTATTCACTGTCACAACATTGTATTTATAATAATTTCTTCATTATATTATTTACGAACTATTATACAGGATGTCAGGTAATTCGTGCATATAGACTGCACTACATGAATCTGTGATCTAAACTACATAGAAAATACTCTGTGGTAAAAATGCATAAGATCCTTGGTTTACGAGAAAAACAACATGAAAGGTCCAAAAACCATTGTAGCAAACACGTGGTGTTCCAATTAGATAAAGGTGAGGTGATGTGGCAATGCTTCAACTAATGTGTCAGTCGTAAGGCACACGGCAAGGGAACGCGCCGAGCTCAGTAGGGCCAAGGAGGCCACGGAGTTCACATGCATCGAGTACCGGGACACGGCACTGGCCACGGGTGCATCCGGCGGCCGNGGGCCAAGGAGGCCACGGAGTTCACATGCATCGAGTACCGGGACACGGCACTGGCCACGGGTGCATCCGGCGGCCGAGCTCCGTGCATGCCGCATGCATCCAACGTGCGGAAAAGTGCATTGCTACGGCGAGAGCAAACTTCGAACACAGGTTATGACATTTCAATGTTTTGTATGTTGATACTGTATGCTGTGCTCAACATCAAATAAAGTCATTTTATGTAATTTTCATGTTGTTTTTCTTGTAAACTAAGGGCCTTACACGGTTTTGCCAAAAAATATTTTCTACTTAGTTTTGATCACAGATTCGTGTGGTGCAGTCCGTATCCGTGGATAACCTGCATATGTACTACCTCTTTATTTTACTCCAATTATGTTGAATAAGAGAAAGCATTTTAAAGTGTTTTTTTTTGTATTTGGTGATGGTTTATTAAAAGAACACCTGGAGTTTTAAGTTTATAATTACTGTTTTGCATTTAGCCATAATCTGGAAGACTTGTGTACAACAGGTAGCGGAATAATTTACAGAACTTGTAAATATGTGGATGTTGCAGTGAAAACCTTACAAAATACAAAATTAACAAAACCCAAACAATTTGGAAAATTGTCTTAGAACTGTGGTTTTTCTTGTCATTTTTTTTAATAATCGAATATATTAAGTTTGTATGTATCAAAGCACTGTATATTTTTTGCCACTGTCATTGAATTTTATCTGTTACCTCAGAAGTGAGTGTTTCTTGTACGATTTTTGTGTACTTGCTGAACAAATAGTCGTAAGCCCGCATGCCACGATGGAATATTCAGTGGACGGTTCCCTGCAAACCTGGATGGTTCTATGGAGGATTTGGCCATCTGCCGGCCGTTTCATTAATTCTTGTAATTGGTCATGTGGCATTTTTGATGGAAGGTTTCGTACAAGTTAGAAATTTTAGCCAGAGTGCGTGTGGTAGAGTTATTTTGTTTTCAGAAAGAACATGAGACCGTTAAACATGAATAAATTGTAAATAAAAAAACACAAAATTGTATATCGATTCCNGGGCCAAGGAGGCCACGGAGTTCACATGCATCGAGTACCGGGACACGGCACTGGCCACGGGTGCATCCGGCGGCCAAGCTCCGTGCATGCCGCATGCATCCAACGTGCGGAAAAGTGCATTGCTACGGCGAGAGCAAACTTCGAACACAGGTTATGACATTTCAATGTTTTGTATGTTGATACTGTATGCTGTGCTTAACATCAAATAAAGTCATTTTATGTAATTTTCATGTTGTTTTTCTTGTAAACTAAGGGGCCTTACACGGTTTTGCCAAAAATATTTTCTACTTAGTTTTGATCACAGATTCGTGTGGTGCAGTCCGTATCCGTGGATAACCTGCATATGTACTACCTCTTTATTTTACTCCAATTATGTTGAATAAGAGAAAGCATTTTAAAGTGTTTTTTTTTGTATTTGGTGATGGTTTATTAAAAGAACACCTGGAGTTTTAAGTTTATAATTACTGTTTTGCATTTAGCCATAATCTGGAAGACTTGTGTACAACAGGTAGCGGAATAATTTACAGAACTTGTAAATATGTGGATGTTGCAGTGAAAACCTTACAAAATACAAAATTAACAAAACCCAAACAATTTGGAAAATTGTCTTAGAACTGTGGTTTTTCTTGTCATTTTTTTTAATAATCGAATATATTAAGTTTGTATGTATCAAAGCACTGTATATTTTTTGCCACTGTCATTGAATTTTATCTGTTACCTCAGAAGTGAGTGTTTCTTGTACGATTTTTGTGTACTTGCTGAACAAATAGTCGTAAGCCCGCATGCCACGATGGAATATTCAGTGGACGGTTCCCTGCAAACCTGGATGGTTCTATGGAAGATTTGGCCATCTGCCGGCCGTTTCATTAATTCTTGTAATTGGTCATGTGACATTTTTGATGGAAGGTTTCGTACAAGTTAGAAATTTTAGCCAGAGTGCGTGTGGTAGAGTTATTTAGTTTTCAGAAAGAACATGAGACCGTTAAACATGAATAAATTGTAAATAAAAAAACACAAAATTGTATATCGATTCCNGTTTTCAGAAAGAACATGAGACCGTTAAACATGAATAAATTGTAAATAAAAAAACACAAAATTGTATATCGATTCCAAAACTGCATTGTGTGAAAATTATGGTAAACATTTGTGTTGAATAAATACAAAAGTTCCAGATATAATTAGAAAACGATTAAGCTCTGTTCATAAACACATAATGCTGAAGACGTGAGTGAAGATTGCTCCTGAACCACACTTGCAGATGTAAAATCATAAAAAATGCATTTCATCTTGACTCGTACAGCAACAAGCATCATCGGATAGGTCATTCCAAAGAACCCTCCGTAACTGCTTGCATGCGGCTCGGGTAACAGGTCTCGGGGGAGCTTCCACCCGAGCTCGTACAGAAAATCTTGTCGTGACATACGGGCTTTAAGCTACGAGCCTCGTGTATTGATGCCCGTGGTCCATGCTCAGGCTGTTGGGCCTGGTATAACAGGTGTGTGTGTGTGCCTGGTAGGTCGACCAGTTTCTAGAAATGCCCAAGCGACGTAGTTGCTTCTTCCACCTGCGTGTTTCACACAATTACGCAAACACTTTAAGACTAAACGGTACTGGTGCCGTTTTAATCTCGTCTAAACCTACCGGAGACAAATGCAAGAACATTGTGTTGTTTCTTCTTTTTTTTTAACACAAGTAGCGATGGTGCCAGTTGTGTGGTATCTGTGTTGTAACACAAACTGCAGATACTGAAATTTATAGCTGAACACATTAGTTGCGAACCCACCAGGGTACGGTGGTTGACGAATTTCCGAACATGGGTTGAAACGTTTTTAGCACTTTTTAAGTTATGGATTCAAAGTGCCTCTGGGAACCGATTTTGAGAAAGGCAAGGAAGCTATTAAAATTCCTAAGGCCATGACCAACACACCGTATGACGTCACAAAATAATTAGTACGCAATAAACTACCGGGATGACTATTAGGACGTAAGATGATAATATTTTTGTTTTACACATTTCCATACTGTTACAGCAATTGTAAGTACAGTAATCGTGAAAAGTATACGAAAGTGGCAAATGCATAGCAAGGTTAAACCAAGACTTTGTCGGAAATTCTTACCTACATATTTATAAATGAGTATTATGCAAGTTGTTTTGTTGACTAAAACAGTTAAATTATCCATTTACAGGTAAAATGTGACATGATTTTGGCCCAGAAAGCTACTATAACCTCATTGAAATGCTGAAACTCTTGTCAACAAATATATGGTGTCGAGTGAACAAATATGAGAGTGCGAGAGAGTGCAACCTTGTGGTCTGTCTGTGCTCTCACACTTTCGTGCACTCTCACGCAAATTGAAACGACCAGNTGCGAGAGAGTGCAACCTTGTGGTCTGTCTGTGCTCTCACACTTTCGTGCACTCTCACGCAAATTGAAACGACCAGTGTGCGTGTTCTCTGTGATGTCATGACGTGGTTGTGAGAGCAAGAGCACGAGAGAGCGCCCCCTGGGCCAATTGAGACATGGCCTGAGTGCAGTCATGCCAACTGAAGTGGGATCTGCCCCAGTCACCTGCAGTGGGAGTCATTGTTTTTCCAAGTTCTTTTACGTCTCCGTTACAGACAAATGCTTAGACAGCTTTGTGACACACAAATATTCTCAGTTCGCAGTTCATAATATGTATTAAGTTCCTTATTAACCTTGCTGTTTAAGAATTAATAAAATTATACATAGTTTGTTTGGAAAACTTTTGGCTACACAAGCGACACTAAAGTTTTCTGTTCAACCTGTCACTAAATTGATTATCGACTGCTGCTTCGTTGCTGTTCAATTTTTTTTTTGAGGCAGCCATATCAATATTTACGAAAATTTTGTAATTTAAGATTTGTTTTCCATGTTAGTGCATGTGCGCACAGAATGTTTGTACTTGCAAACTGTTCAAAACTTGGGGGCCTTATTATGTGTGTCACAGAATAGCTTCATCTACGAGGGAGCAATACTTGTGTACTTGATTAGGGAGATGTTTGTGTGAGCAGAACGTATATAACTTCTCAGTATGCTGTCTTTAATTTACCACGACAGAGTCACCAGAAAAATGTACATTTTGTGTGGTCTTTGCTAACCTGCTATACATATGTGATTGATAACATTTATATGTATGTATGTATGTTACTTCAGTACTATCGTAACACATTTGTGTTGACTATCGCATGTATGCCTACTTATAGGCTGTTGATATTTTGGATGTGTATAAAATGCAAAGTTACAGTAGAACCCTTTTTATGTCCCCTGATTGTATGCATTCCTGTATTTTACATATATTTTCTTTGCTTCCACATACTGCCCATACAGCGTAAAATCCTCCCCACCCCCCTGGTTTTTGGCACTTGCATGCATTTTGCAACATTTTTCCCTGGTCCCTTGAGAAGTTTAAAAGAGTGGTTATACTGTGTTTTCTTCAGTGATGTTGGAATCGTGTAAATGTTTTGTGAGAAATAGTGAACACCCATTTTTATCCACATAGGGTAGTAGAGGTTGTGCATTTCACGTCAACAACTTTTTGTAAAAATTTTGTGATATTTTTAATTCTGTGTTACGATGAGAGAACTAATAAGACCAGAAATCAATTTAAGTAAAATAATTTGGATTTCGCAGCTTAGGGGTCATATATAATGATAAATGCCTGTAAATTAGCCAACTCAGTTTTTTTTAGCATCTAGTTTAATTTTTTGGAATGGAGAACAGGTAAAGTTAATGAATTTTAAGTTTGCCTTGCTTATAATATTAATTTTTTGGAAAAAATACTTTGTACTCTATGAAGTAATTGAAATGTATGTGATGTACCATCTATGATGGCAGTGTAACTTTTAAAAGTATTTGTATATATATATATATATATAGTATTTTATTTCATTTGTAGCAGTTTGCTGAATAAACAGTTGCGCTTGTTAATAACTGTAGTTTGTAGTATTCATCCTTGTGTTACTGCATAAATGTAGTGAAGGCATGTTTCTCTTGTAGCGCATTGTAAGGAAGATACAACAGCCCTGTCGTGTTGTACGTACTAAGCTGTTCTGTCGCACGTGAGATGTGTGTGTATTGTGGGTCCTGATACACGCTCTAGGAAATTGCTATGTCTCCATTTTTATTATATAAATTTCAGTTTGTAGTATTATGAAGCTTTGAATACTGTTAGACCATGTCTGGAGAATATCAAATTGACTTTAAAAAAGTTTTTGTTTAAATATGGCTAATCCAGTTTTTTTTTAATGTTTTGTAAAATCGTTTACATGGCAAGACACTGCAAGGAGATTTTATTGTGTTGCGTTCATTTATCAGGTTGAAGTTACAGTTCCAGAAAAAACTTTTATATAGGTCCTCCGGTGGTACCATGAACACAGAAGCATCACCAGTTAAATATCAGTAATGGTTATAGGGAGGGAAAGAGATTTGGGTGGCTCTTAACATCGAGGTCTTGAGAGCCGAATTAATGGTAAAAGTACAGAAAAAATGTGATGGGGCTCAAGTACAATTACTTGAGAAAATTATAACCAATTACAAGTATAAATTACTTCAGATGAAAATAATTAGTAAAATGTTAATTACAAATACATACTTGGTATTTATTTCATAATTTGAAATACTTTTAAAACTTTTCCACACTACAACTTTGTTATATTAGGCTTACTTCCCGAGTTACGGCCTTGTGGGGAAGGCTAATGAAGATACAGGAAATCGCAGGGTGAAAACTTAAGAAGTCTGAAAAATATCACATCATCGACCACAATCTCCAGACAGCTGATTACAGGCAAATCTGCTAGAATCTACTCCGTGGAGCGCGAGCAATGCAGGCAGAGTACAATGATTTGCAGTTGTAGGAAGGAATCGGCAAGCTCGGTAGGGCCCAGAAATTACGCTTTTGGAATTTTTCAAAATTTTGGAATAATCCCCCCGAGTAAAGAATTACAGAATGCATGGATACTGGTGTTGGTACATGCATCCACAATGTCATAGGGCCAGCCACTCCCTGCTCTTAAATTCAGTACCAGAGGAACATACTTGTCGGTAATGAAAGTACTTGCTGCTCTTAGAAGCTATGTGCAACACAAAGCTTGCAATTTATAGACGCGTTTCCTCTAGAGGACTGTTTACATTATTTGTAGTTAGACAAACGTTGAAATAGGTGTGTAGGTTATGGTAGGCAGCATACAATCTGCTTCATTTGTAGTCGAAAATATTTTAACGAATTAGTAAATTGCTATTAGAATATTGTACATAAAAATCAAACAATATTCGTTACTACTTATTTCGAAAATAGATATGCGAAATTAATTACTTAGTGTAAACAGTAGTGAAATATAAATTCACAGCGTTCCAAATGAATCCCTTCTGTAACTACTTTGCGCCAACGATCGAACTATGCGGAATCGCTCCGCAGCAGACGATTTATTTAAGATCCAGGGGTGTTTACGAAAAGTTACTCTCTTCAGGGTTGACCCATGTTTGAGAAGTGATTGGGAGAGCCAGATTCGTTCACTCGATCAACCCCGGACTAACCCTGTCAACACCAGGGTGAGTGTGATGATTGAAGTCTGTCCACTGGCGCGAAAACATTCAGCTCCTCGGCAAACGTATCGGAAGAAATGTTGTGTCCTTTTTATTGGATAGAGAGACATGAACCGTATTTGTAAGTTGTAATGGAGGCATAACAAAGAAAATTAGTTGATAGAGGTGGGAATTGTATTAATTTTCATTTAAAGTGTGTTACAGGCAGTCCTCGACTTTTACATTCGAGATTCGTACAACTCACTCTTTAAGGCATGACATTATCACCTCTAAATCAACTTTCATATGACCAATTTGGCCTTTCATACATCTAGCAACCTACCAACTTATTGATATAGCGCTGTTAGTTGCCATCTAACACTGACTGCAGTGTTTTCCAGCCTTCGCAGATTATATGTTATGAATGTTTAGATATGGCAGTCATATTGGGAAAAATTCAAATGAGTGCTGCTGTTAAAATAATATACGGATCTGTGAAAAACTTTTACATAGTTTTTACAACCTACAAAATAAAATGTTACATTTGCACAACAGGTTTACAGAAAGTAGGAAGCATATTTAACTACCTTATTTATTCACACAGGACTTACAATCAAATACGTATACAGATGTTGAAAATCAACATTTCAGGTAAAAAAGTATTGCACATGTATTTTATTTGTCATTTTCAATGAAATACTTGTTAAAAAATAACATGTTTTTTTGATTAAATATATTATATTTCTACCAAAATTAATTATTTTTCAATTTTCTTGTAACTTGGGAATGGAACCCCTCTTATTACATGCGTATATAGGATTCAACTTCCTTACATACAACTGTCGCACACATTTTCAGGAACACATCATGTATGAAAGTAGAGGACTGCCTGTATTTGTAAGAAAATATTTGTTCTCTTTGCAAGAGAGTGTCTTAATGTTAAGGAAATTTTAACTAATAATTCCATAGCAAAGTTTCCTCAAATAAATAATTATAGGTTTTGAAATCTGTAAATGAATTTCACAAATTTCACAACATTTTTTTGACTAATTTATTTATTTGAAATATACATCTAATACATATTTTACAATGATTACAAAAAAACCAAATTTTTGGAATAATTTTTTTTTTTTTTTTTACAGTTTGTATTTTTGGCGACGTGCATAAGTAACATTTCCTCATAATTTTCATTATCCGGAATATTATTAATTGCTGTAGCAACAAACCACGATTGCTTTTTGTTCTGCCCGGCATAATTCAAAGTTCCATTTTTTACATAGACTATTTCAAAAGTCGCGGGGGGTAACCTTCGAAGATCCAAGCAACCTGGTCACGTGACAGTGATCGGGTTAACCATACCTGATCACTTTTTGTAAATGCCTCAGGTTTCAAAAATGACATAGCGACTTTAGTAAATGCATCGTCGAGTTAGATTGATTAGTATTAATATTGTGACCAGTGTGTTTGTTTATGATGGTAAATCAATAAGAATTTAATGCAGGAATTAAATTGATCTAAAATAAGAATAAATCCCATAGATGAAGTGAATAAAAATTAAGAATTACTGATAAATAGCGATTAAATATTTTTGTCATAAGTTGATTACAAGAAAAATTATTTTTCCCACATATAATTAATTAAAAGTAAAAAATTACTAGGAAAATAATAGTTAAACATGATTACTTGTAATTTGTCATCACTCTTATTGGACTCCTTACCATTAAATAAGAGCAATTTGTAGCATTAAAACTGAACTACTGAAAATTTAGTACCCAGTCATACACGTATCTAGTTCAATTTGAGGGAGAATAAGGTCACACTTAGTTGTCGACTAGCTCTTGTCATCTTGGAGATCTTAGTTTCTTGCCCCTTGCCGTCATCTGACATTTAGTAACGGCAAATCTTTTTAAACAGCGTGAGTATCCTGGCTTTTTTTTTCATCCGTGACCCCTGTCATACAGCGCAAAACTGATGTGTAATGACATTATTTTGTAACAGTGATGTAACCAAGTTTCCTTTTTATATTTTAGTATTTATTTGCTGTATTTACAAAATTATATTAATTTAGTTATTATATTATTAATTTAGTAATTGTGTGTACATTTTGAGGTCTACGGTAAAATAGGGAAGTTAGGACTCCTGTTACTTCATGGGTTAAGCCTGTGTGTTAAAAATAAAAATATTTGTACCTGAAAGCAGTTGTACTTAAACCAACTATTTTGAAATTGAAACCAATAATTTCATGAAAGAATGATTTTGTCTTATTTATTGCACTGAGATATATTGAATTTACTTTATCTTGAAACTTGGGTGCTACATTGCAGGCCCAAGTACGCATAGTCCCCCCCCCCCCNTACGGCATCTTCCAATTGACGGCCGGCACTGGGTGCACACTACTGTGCCCCGTAAACTATACAAAGTGCAATTACCACGGGGTTGCCCCGAAGCGAGTGGTGGTTTGTCGGCTATGTGTGCACCCAAACTGCCGCACCGACTCTGGAGACAGCGTGGCGAAAATTGCACTCTGCACACTTTCCCAGTGCAGTCGACAATCGGAAGATGGAAAAAAAAAAAACTGCTGTCGGTGCGATTTCTGGTAACCGGAAGATGCGGCACACGGCCAGTGCGCACCGAGTGCAGCCCAGTGCAGTAATTGGAAGATGCTGTCGGTTTACACACGCCATCAATACTGAGAGCCTCGAAGAGAAAAATTTGCTCTGCTTTCTGTGTGTTATGAATAGTGTTAATGGTTATCCCATGTTCAGGGATCTTCTAGCGAGCAGTGGAAAGTAACCACAGCTACATAGTAGATAATTCCTAACATGGTAAAAGAAGCAAATATAGAAGGATGTTGGCTTTCACACTGCACTTGATTGTGCTTACTGTTGCAATGTTTCACGAAGATTTAGAATAATGTGCTGCATTGGTGCGAGTTGGTGGTTGATGCGAGACTACCCACTCCACAGTGCATTTCTGAACTTCTGTCCCTAATGTTGTAGGTGGGTCAGTTTGGCATTCTCTACATTCAAGATGCTGTCGTCTTTAACCTTCCTCTGCCAACCATGACTCTTGTAATAGCTAAGTGAACATACCTTAGCTAAATGAACATACCTTAAAATTTCTCTCCCCTCCCCCTTTTTTTTTAAACATGTTTTTGTATTCTTTGCGATGTACGATTTCGTTGTATCACAGTGGTTAACATACACTTCATTTACACATTAGATCAAATTACATTTCAAAGTAATGGTAAACATTGTAAGACTAAACTGTGTGTAATTTGCGAACATCATACAACCTTGCAGTTGTCACATTTATTTTGCCTTTTCTCTATTTATTGATGTTCTTACAAATGTATACCAGATGCAATAGTCTAATCAACTAAAACAAAACAATGTTTTTGTTAAATGCATGCCAATCTGCCACTTGTAGACAGTTCTCCCACGTCGTTATAGTTCCAGTTTCTTCACTACCTGTCTTGTATAAGGATATACTGACACCATTACTGTTATATTTCCCCCCACTGCTATTTATTTTCTTTCTGCCTTTCCCAGCTACATCATATTACCCCGAGACACCTTGTTGTCAAACAACTGCCGCCACCTCCTCCGCAAGTGGAATGCATTTTTGACTTTCACAATTACACATCCATTCAAAATTTACTAACAATCATCTGTAATTGTTATTGTGCTACATAAGGATTTCAAGGTTGATTGAAGGCAGTATGAGGCAATATATTTTGTTTGTAATGTTTTTAATTTTTGAATGCTACAAGTTAAATTTAATTATCCACCTTTTTTTTTTCTCCCCGAAGTTGTAGCTTCAAGTTTATACCTATCATCAACAAAAATGAAAATGTATGTAATATAAAATTATTACAGAAACATGTTAAAATTAAAATATTTATTACTTTTTGCATAAAACTTTACGTAATACAGTATCTTCATGTTACATCTATTATGACATGTTAGTTTTTCAATTTTAAAGTTTTAAAGTAAATATTTACAACACATGTCTTAAATAAGAATAAGATATAACCGAACATACACTTGGAAACATTTCATACTTAATTAAAGCTTCCTAAAACTCTTGCTACTTTTAGTGAAAAATCTAATCCTATAAAATGTTTAGCAGTCTTCTAAAAATCCATCTTTATAAAGAGCAAATATTAGTGTTGCTGGAAGCACGACGCGAGACCAGGGCTGTGTTGCGAGGGGACAGTCGCACTAGCCCATGGGGTAGGCACCCCGCTCGGCGCGGGTGGTGTCCTCGATGGCCAGCGCCCACTCCAGCCACGCTTCCATCGTCGGCAGGTTCTCGTCGCTCCATCTCGCCTCCTCCTTGATGATCTTCAGTGACCGCTCGATGATGGCATCTGCGGTGCCGAACTCTCCCTGCTTTGCCACGTACAGTTCCGACACCTGGCGGCAACACACGTGTTCACAAGCCCTGCAGGAGCTGGCTGCTTCGGAAAAAATTCCCATCTCCCATTGCTCACTAACGTACCTATCTAAAATAATGTTTGTAAATTGTGAGCAGGATTCCTACGAGGTAACATTTTATTAAACATTGAAGATTTACTGCACTGACAACTGAGATTGATTGTTTTTTAACATGAAAACAAGTCTTGGTATAACAACACATTTATGTTTACAGAATACTATACAGTGTTGATTGATTGCCGTGATAAGGTTTTTACAGTATGGTATGGGGGAATGAAAACAGTGCAAGAATACCTGGGTACATGGGAAGTGGTGGTGAGAGAGTGTACCCGGATTATGGTATGAGGTTTAATAGCAAGAAGTATAGAATAGCAATAACATTGTGTAATTAAAATAGAACCACAACATAGTGATGGCCCGATACCCGATATCCGGTATCTGATATCGGTATTATCAGTACATTTACCATTATCGGAGATTGGCACTAAAATATTGGCACATCGGTAATGGCCATTCTAACCTCAAGTATTTTCTCTCCTCTGCTGCACACTTAATTTTCCCAACTCTTAACATCAGGCTGCAGCAATACGACTAAAAATAACAAAATAATTTAAAATATCAATATGCAATAATTAAAAAAAAAAAATTCCTTACGATAAAAACAAATTAGAATGTACATGCCCATCATTATTTTTCGCTTCACGGATTACATTTTTATTTTTGGTAAAGCAGTCTTATGTTTGACGTACGTTTCTCAAAGTAAACAAAATGATAGTGGCTTGTTAGCTTAGTTTTCATTCCTGTCCTTTTACATATTTTTTGTAGACTAGCGACCTTTTTGCAACGTTAACTTAGTTTTGTAATATGTTGTAGTGAGATATAATTTTGTATAATGTTAAACTATTTTTTTTGTGGCTTTGATGTACCGGGCATAAAGTAAATCTCACTTAGCAGTAAGTCAATTTAGCTTATTGCAAACAAAACTTTTCCAGGCAGCAGTTTTCTCTCAGCCACTTTAGTGACAAATGTCTGCTTACAGTAGGATAAATGAAAATATCGGTTTACGGGTATCGGATCGGTAAAATCCTAAATATCGGAACCTTCATCGGTATCGGGTTTTTCCAGTATCGGGCCATCACTACCACAACAGTTGTGACACAGAAGGGATCAGTTAAATAAGGTAGGAAGTTTCAAACATCTTGGAAGGATATTTGAAGAAAGTGGAAGAAATAGAAAAGCTTAGAAATTGGGGAAGGCAAGCAAACACGTTCTACAAAAGCATATCGCTGATGAGGTATTGCAGAAATACAAGGCAGTGATACACGAGGTGTACTAGAGAGGAATCACAATTAAGACTAATAGAACCATGTAATGAAGGGTAGGTTACGAAAGCAGATGCTACGAAGAGCAAGTGGAGGGTAGAAGCAAAGCCCCCGTGGCTGTGAAAGTGCACGTACGCGATAGAAGGAAAAAAGAAACAAGTGATTTTGACAGAACTCATTTGACCACGATCCATACACAGCAATGTAAACTTTACCAGATCGAGTCCTTCTTGTGTGTTGAACGAGCCAGTACTGGTGTCGATGAGGTACTCCCACATGTGAGGCTTGTTGGCATACCTGTAAGCATTTTTTCATCATAAAACAGTCTCCGGTGAATGAAAGCCTTTTATATGCACGTGCAGATTTTCTCTAGACATAAACTTGTGCATTTTGATTTGAAAATAAAGTAAAGCTTTGCTTGATTTAATAAATTTTTGTGGGGAACCAGTTTTTTTTTTTAATAAATTTAAATTGAACAAAGATATTTTAATCAGTCTGGTTCTGGGGCACTGAAAAGAAAAGTATGGCAGAGAGGCAAGTTACTGTGCTGGAAGCTTGTTGTAATACATACTCTAGATAACTTGAAACTACTAGAAGACGTTGGCCAAATCCTGTACCCGCTGGTTTTTAGGCAAAACTGTTTAATCAAAGGATGTGGCAGCAGCCAATGAACAAACAGCTGAGGATCGAGCCCAACTTAGAAATCTTTGAAATTGAAAAGTTTTTCCACTCCGCACTTGTCCCATGTGAATTTGACATATTCTTTGCTGAATTTTTGGAGGAGAAACGAACGTTTAGGAGGAGGCGAGCAGTACCTCAGTTTGATGACGTCCCAGTTGTGCAGCAGAAACTTGAGCAGGGTGGTGTACCCGGTGGAGCCGCCCGTCAGCATGCTCAGAATGTACCTCACGTCTGTGTCGCTGAAGTTGCCGTTCCCTTCCACCAGCGTTATGTTCAACAATCTGCACAGATACCACATACATTCCTTCTCCTTGATATACTGTATGTAGACTGTTCACGAGCACTTTTCAAAGACCTGCTGAAAATCTACTTGTATGCACATTGCGTATTCTCCCGCCATGCGTAGAATTAACATTCCCATGGGCCGGGCCGCCATTCATGCGTCTGTCGAGTGAAGCTGTGAAATTTAGAAAACTAGATATTTTACATATTTGTTATTTCTTACACGAGTCACAAAAACAGAAAACAATATAAATAACTTAAGTATTCACAAATGTTTACCTCAACACTTTTAATTCAACTTTCCCTCAATTGTTACCAACTTTATGCAGTGCATGCCTGTCAGTGTGCCTGTTACAGTTCATGAAGGTAAGGCCAGTGAGATTTTCAAAATTTGATTTCGAAAGTGCTCAGTTAATCGTGAACAACCTGTTCCACAGTCAATAAGTTTATGGACTATCGGGTGCATCGAGTGTATAGCAAAACAAATGTCTCTAAAAATTTAAAGTCATAAACTTCATAAACATTTACACATATTTTGATAAAGAAGTGACAATTACTTATATACCCCCCCCCCCCNAGAGAAATTGGGACACTGGTGTGACTGCAGGGAAAAAAAGTAAAGATTCGTGAGTAGTCAGAAAACAATACAAAAAGTTATTTTTGAACGGCATGAGAGTCAATGAATGAGCCGCTCTACCAATGGAGTGGTCATTGGTTCGAACCCAACTTTGAAAAATACAGTACATGGCATGCATCATTTGTATGGTAGGTTACGTCGACACAATTTCCCTAGTACCTGGGTATATTTTGAAGGCTCTTGTGCATTACACAGGACTTTATGAATACTCTGACAAAGTGCCGTACGTGATGCAGGGCAAAAAATCGAACATTTTACGATAGGCAACTCGTGCCCGAAAATGAGTGGTTTCGTCTCTGGCGACAACGTGTTGCAGCGCTTCGGACATAGCACGTGCGGTCAACTACAAATTTCATCAGTAAGACATCTCCACCAATCAAGCAAGAGCAGGACATAATTGATTACATAAGGGGGTTAGAATTTATTTCCAATCTCCAACTTTGTTACATAGCGTTTGCCAACGGTGTTGAGATATGCGCACACGGTTATAGGCATCTGGTTGTGTGCAGTGGCGTTATTTCAGCTTTTTAACTGGGGTGGCAAGGCCTACTGGGGGGTATGGAAGGGGAAAGAAGGGTCCAAGGGTCCTCCCCTGGAAAATGTTTTAAAAAAGTAGCGTTAAATTGTTAGTGTTTGAAGCTTTTTCAGACTATTTTTACCACAAAATAATTGCTAACATTCTCTATTTACCCTAAAACATTCATTGTTAATTACTTGGATTAATAACCAAACCACTTGTAAAGTAAATATCGTTCACACACAACTCAAGAGTAGGCCTATTTTTAATTGATTGAGTGCTCAGCCTGTTTTTTTTATCATGAAAGTAAAAATCAAGCAAACATCATACAAAAAACCAAGCTTTATTTAACTTTTACTCAATGTCATCATAAGTTATTTTTATACAAAATGAATTCTTCTCTTTTGGCTTGAATGAAAGTCATCAATAACTTTGAAAATGTCTACATCAACACTCCTTTCGATAGCCAATAGAACTAACGAGGACAACCTCTCCTGGCCGATCGTGTTCCTGGTATATGTTTTCAACCGCCGCAAGCACGAAAAAGATCTCTCACATGATGCTGAGTTCATTGGAATTGTAAAAAACTAACGGTAAAGTTCAAAAAGTAGAGGCAACACACTTTTCAAAGACTTTTCTACAAAAACGGCAGCTCTTTCTTGGAAATTTTTGTTTTTTGACTCTTCCAACAGTGCCCATAAAAATTTTTTGAGTTGAACAGTAGATATAGACACCTGTATTTTGCATTTCAAGTATTTCTACTCTTTTATCATACCGTTTTGTTGACCTAATTTCTTATTTTACTGATTACAAACTATATTTTCCCCTTTTCTTTTTTAAGTGTCCTTATTTTCGGGAGGGTGTAGAAGGGGGAGGGGCTTGAACTCTGAACCCATTCCCCTCCCCCTTTATTAGTTTACGCCCCCAAAAGGATAAAAGAAGAATAAGAAATAATTTACAGCATTTAATAGACTATCTTATTTCTAGAATAAAACTGCCTTTTATATTTTCCTGTACTCATTAAAAAAACTTTATTTAATTGTAATAATTAATTATATATTAATATTTTTACTGTATTATTATGTTTTGTGCTACCTATATATTGACGAATCCTATGCAGTAAGCACTGACAGAATGATGCAAGTAAAAGGAAATGTTAAGCTATTTACAAATAAATAATTTAACTACTAAGTTATCAAGTTAATTTCTAGTCGTGCATGATTGGTTGAACATAAGCAGAGTATATTCACTGTGAACTAAACATTTTTGTAAACATTCTATGAAGACGTCTCTTACATACATGAAACATCTTGAACCGAAACCGACCATGGAACAGGGTAATTTCTGCCAGGAAAGCGATAAGGCACAGATAGTTCGCCAACCTTACGTTGATTGTTATTGGGTTGCACACTTCTAAGAACTCTCAAAACATTTGTACTCAGCTTTGTCGCTCCACAGCGGTCTAACCACGCATTTACGCACACGGGTTCCCCTCTCGAAATGTTCAGTTCGTTGTCCTGTACCATGTGCTTCGCATTGTCTGTATTTATTTCAAACGTTCTGTATAAGATACTTCATTTTGATATTGATAACATATCATCCTGCGTTACTAGTAAAGTGAAATTCAAATGAAAAAAAATAATGCTCAGAAGTGGATAACGCGTTGGGCGAGTCTGTTGCCGCTGCACGGAGGAGTTGGGTTGCTGAGTTCAGTAGTGACAGCGGCCGAGTGTGGTTTAGCGTGAGCTGCTCCGTGCGTGCATATTACCCGCCGAAAAAAACGTTAAGTCTTGGGGCGCGGTATTTAACAGCGCAGTAGTAGAGAGCGATGTTATAAGTTTGGTGTGTACAACACCAGCAGTGTCACGTAATTTACCTTCCTCCAGCGGCGAATGTTCGGAAGGGCCCTCCCCCTGTGTTCCCTCAATTGCACTTTACTCTACTTGTAGTTGTTAACTAGTTCGTCCACTGCTACTTCGTACTTTTCTGAAGCCCTGCTTTAGTTATACTTGCAGGATATTCCTCCGCCTCGTGCAAACAAAGCTCAACCAAGTCTAGGAAATTACACCAGAGGGACAACGCACCGCATTCGGGCGCAATCAGCGTAATAATATTTTGCATAAGAACTATTTCTCACTAGGCGTTACCAACAGCTATTTTTTCTCTGTCTCTATTCGTATTAGGCGTAGTTATAAATTAAATATTTATATATAAATTATGACAAAGTTTAATTTAACCAAAAATAAGACAGTTTTATGTTAACACAACTATAGAACGCTTGTGATATACAACATATTCAGGGAAACAACCAAAAACGTATTTTTTCAAAGGTCTAACACAAGAAGTGCGGGAAAACCGGGAATAAGCGATGCGACCTTCACCTCTGTATCTTCTCGGCCTGCCTGGGACATCCGGCGAGGGTGTTGAGTAAGTAGGTCCTCTCGGATTTCTTCCTGCTGTCCGGGAAGTTGATGACCCTCTGCAGCCCGAACTCCCACTCGTCCTCGCTGCCCCACTCGAACACGGAGCACAGGTACTTCTCAGACACCCTGCCGACAACACACGCCACGCCCCTTCACAGCCTGGCCACGGCAAACACTAACATTTCCAACACATATCCTACACTGGTCACTTTATTGCGACCACGAGTAAAGCCTGTTACACACGGTCCGCTCTCTTCTACAAGAAGTTGTACGCCTTCTTTGTTCAAGTCAACTTGCATCGTGTGCGACTGGCTAACTTATTTGCGAGTGACATGCACGCTAGCTGAAATCATTTAGAGACTTTTATAAAAAAGATTTAGATTTTATATCCTTTTTAATAACAGAATGACCCTTTACAAGGAACAGTAAAAATGGAATACATGCATTCCAGCCATAAACACTGCTCTTCTGCAGAAAAGGGCGGTTTTGGAACTCCAAAGGAAAACTGTAAAAAGAAACAAGGATTAGTAACATTAAAGGCGGGGGGAACTATCCAAACCCCCCAAAATATAGAGACCGTTCTATTTTTCCTTCACCTTATTGTACAAGTAGTTCGTTTACATTTTCGTTTTATACGTTTATGTAGATCCCGTACATTTATCTATGCTGGTATTGTGAATCTGAGATAAGAGACCCGATTTAAATTCTGTGTTGGTGATTTGTTAAGGTTTGTTGCGGTGGAAACGAGCAACTGGCGCGCTGAGACACTCAAGTACTACCACTGTGTGCACAGTATGTACTTGGGACTTGAGAAGAGCGAGAGTTCACCTTCTGGTGATCACCTTCATGCTAGCAAAATATGTCCGTCTGGTTTTAGGTTACGTCTATCACAGGTTAGGAATATCAATGTTAGGAGTTTGGAAAAGGGAAATTTTTATCCACCACTAGGTAAGCGATAAGTGTCGGCAAAGTACCAGCTTTTTTCCCCATAAAAAACAGGATAATTGGCAATAATCATGAATCAAATAAGCCTTTAAAATGTAACTAAGTAAAATACGTCTCTTATAATTAACGTAGCTTAAAATTTTAATTAAAAGATACCTTTTGGAACAATGCGCACTTACCTACTCCAAACTCTACCATAAGAAATCTCGTTTTGTTCGTAACCTGAGTAGAATTAACCTTATCATAAGCCTGCAGAACTAACACACATATTTATCTGATGTTGCTGAAAAATTCGCGTATCAAAAGGGTAGTTAATATGTATTCTCTTCAAAAGACGATAATGTAAATTCCCCGAATGCATAATCGGCTTGAGTCAACCCTGAATCAAACTTGTTATGCCAAGTTTGTGAGCTTGCACATCAAGTTTGCTGTGTAAGCAAAAAAAGTTTGAATCAAGCTTCAACTAAGCTAACTTGTCTCCATAGCTCAAGCTTGTAGCTAGCTAGCTTGCTTTGAAAACCTTCAAACATAATTCAAGCCCTCTGCAATCTTGCCATTAGCAATTTTGTGCCAGACAGGAGAAAATTGGCTGGAATCAAGCTTAAATCACACATATGATACGAAAAGCTTGCTCGGCAAGGCAAATTAAAGTTATGGCAAGATTACACGCTATGTAGATTTCAGAACTAAAATGTCACTGCACTCAAATTAATGTTGGGATTGCAGTTACACTGCTGAAAGCTGTACTCATCATTGTTTGTGTTTACCGGGTATATCATACTCGTGTGGAAACGAGCAACGGGCGGGAATCCACTGGCTGACAAGTGTTGAAGACATTTAAGGTGGCGTGTGTTGGTGCACCTTTATAGCTCTGCATAACGCAAACCCTGCTACGCAACGTGGGCCCGACGCTGCCAGCGTATTCAATCAAAAGAAAACACATTCCTAACGATAACGGAATGGCACTTTCAAGACATCACGTTAGATTGCAAACATTATGTTAACGCCTTCCAAAAACAGCTAAAACAGGCTTTATTTTTTATTTTTTCATACCGCTGTATGACCGGATATATGCGAAACTACGATAGAGGCGTGCTACAGAGTCGCGTGAAATACAATTATAAGGCCACCGCTTAGTCGAACTTCCTGTGCGTAGAGGCGATGCCGCTTCACATACGCCGGTCGGCGTCAACCGTAGCGCTTCGTCGATTTTTACCTCGCCTACACAAACATACCCGACGCTAGGCGATCACCTTAAGGCTCCCGCCTATATGCTGCTCGAACTGCGTTGGAAAGTGATTTGAAGTATGTATTCGTTTTGCCACGAAACTATTAAACGTGTGTCCAAAGAGATGATCTAAGAAAATAACGTACAATTCAGACGACGGCTCTTTCGAGACGACAAGCATGTTAGAAACACCAATTCAGAGTACTCCAAAACGGGAAGAAAAAAAAAATTGCATGTTCGAAGTGCTGTATCTCAAAATGTGCGTGTCAGATCCATCCAAAACTACGGTAGGGCCCTGCAATGAACATTCCTACTGACTTCCCAACAATAAAAATAACAGGGTCGCCGCTGAAAGCGCCTTAGGTACACGCAGTGCGACGAGAACACCGCACGCCAGTTCGGAGCCTTGCGCTTAGCGGCGATGGGGGCACCTGGTGCCCGTGGCAGCGTCGCCCTTATCGGTCTCAAACGCAGGTGAAAAAGAAAAGCGTGTAGGTAGGCGGGAAACACAGTGGGATAGAAGAGGCGGTACTGACGGGTTGCCGGCGTCCGGGTCCGCGGAGTCCATCCACTGCCGGTAGACGTCGCGCGCCGTGCTGATGTAGGGCTGGTACGAGATCTGGCTGAGAAAGAACTTGGTGGAGCGGCCGAACTCGCTCCACTTGACGTCCTCGTCCATCGAGTTGAGCAGAGAGTTGAGTAGCCGCCGGCAGTACTCCTGCGCAACACGCCGACCATCTGCTCACCACACTGCTACTGCTATCGCCGCATCTAATCAAGTTCCACGCTAAACTACACTGCAATTTGACACCATTTCAATTTACACTAATGTTCACTGAATAGAAGTTTACCCATGTTACGTACGAGCAAACATTTTGTAATATAACATACATTTAGGGTAAATGCACCAGTAGTCGACATCCTAAGCTCGAAATCTCAGTTTTGCACTCATATGTCCGTTTGTTGTTAAACTCTCAACTTGCAGTTTCGTTTTCCTAGTTCATATGCTTCTTATGTTACTCTAGTAATTGTCTCAAACGTATAAATTGTTTAAAACTATTAGAAAACCTACATATTCCAAAACCCATGTTTTGCATTAGTAGTTGACACTGTCGAAAATCGAATGTGCCAGTAGTCGACATGGGTGTTTGGAACGCATAAAGGGTTCAGAAAAACGTTAGAAACACTTGAATAACTCGTTTTATTTTAACATGATTAATTTTATCTACAATATTAGAGCTCATTCTTGTTAAAGGAACTGTCGTGTTAAAAATAACGTGCATATTGTTGGCCCACAAGATAGTTTTAGGGTTGGTAAACAAAATCTGTACCACAAGGTAGGTAACTGAGTTTATTAAGTACAATAATTATAAGTAATTCACATCTATTCATAATACACAGGCTCTTTATTTAGAGGGTTGTACCTAATACATGTAAATTAGAGACTAGTTCTTCAATAGAACACGAAAAAAACTATTAGAAACTCCAGTACAAAAACAAAACACACTCAGGAAAGTATATCAAAAATCTACGCTGACTGGATGTGGAAACTGATATCTAGTATTTAAAGAATCTCCTCCAAATATCAGTGGCCTAGAGATTCCCTCTATTACTTGATTTGTATTTATAATTCGTAATGTCTAACCTGAAATAACTATATCTGAGCAGTTCAACAATTTTGATTTTAGCCACTCAATAGGTAGTTTATAAGCCCTGACAGAAAACATTAGGGGGATTCAGTAGTCGACATGGGTGTCGACCACTGCAAAATGTTAAGAAATGAACTCTAGTAGTCGACACCCTCCCACACCTTGAATAATTAATGAATTCGAACAACCTAAGGTGCAATTTAGGAGCAAAACAACCTAATATGAAGATAAAATGAAAGCATTCACAATGGACAATGTTTTTCGGACAAATAAACACGCAGTTAATCTTACCTTCCTTGTTAGCAGACCGTTGTGAACACACCACTAATCAACAGTGCAGATACAACGGTCACTCTTATCACATTTTTACCTGCCAATATCCATATGGCAACCATTGTTTCTCATACAGGAGGCATTAAGTTTGCCGCCACAAATAAGAGTATCGCTAAACAATGTTCTTAAGCCTTATTATTTGGTGTTAAAACCCATAGTGTCGACTACGGGTACACTGCCGACTACTGGTGCATTTACCCTATTGGTTGTGATGACGAGACGAGTTGTTTGCTAGCCCAGGTACAGCACGCACCAGAACATTAGTAACTCGCAACACCAGGAATGAACGCGGGAATGGAAACCGGCGGGTGTCTCACCTCGAACTTGAGCCCCGCCTCGGTGCCGCTGACCTGGCGGCCCACGTGGTCGATCATGGTGAACATGACGTCCCAGACATGCGGGTCCCGCTCGCCCTTCAGGAACAAGGTCATGTTGAGGGCGGAGGCGAAGTTGAGCTCGCCGGCGTAGGCGAGGTTCCAGGCGTCGTGTAGCAGCTTGGCCCTCACCGGCGCCGGAAGCTGCTTCGCCAGCAAGGCGTCCGACAGCAGCACCCAGTTGTTCACGTCGTAGTTCACCATGAACATGCCTGCACGACGACCAGATACATCCTTACAAAGCCTGTTCGCGATAGAGCGAGCACTCTTGAAATGAACCTTAGAAAAGTCACTGCTCCTGGCTGCATATAAATGTAATGGGCTTACCGGGTGACAGTCGCCCAGTAAAGTTGGCAACGACGGATGGAAAGTAGTTCCATATCTTAACGTCAAATAAAAAAGTGTTAGGTAACCATTTGTTATACCTAACATAAATTATTTCTTCCACTTTCTGTTTTTTTTAATGCACCGAAGTGTAAAAATGAGCAGGTTTGTAAAATATTTACTTTTCTAATAATTTCACAGATTTACTTGTCCGACGTATGAATAAAGTGACGAGGCCCATGGCAATGCTAATTTTTCATAAGGCGGAAGAATACACAATGTGCATACAAGTAGAGCGTAAGCATCAATGAACCAGCATCAAACGTTCATAATTCCTGACGGTAGAAATTTTGCCTGCTTAAAGAGGGTGGCCACCCCTGTTATTTTCATTTTTAATTACGAAGGTTGAAAATGCCGATATCATAAAACAATGTTCCGGGAATTGTAGTTTAATCTCATTTCGTTTCCTATATTTTGCACAAAAATACAGTTTAAAATCTCAGTTTTTGAGGGCTTACATCACCTTTAATGTTCAATTTACGTAGATTGTGTCCTTTACATTTTCCATTTGATTTTGCATAAGGAATCAGCTCACAAAGTTTGTAGGCCCAATTCTGCCCCATACTGTATAATTAACGGTTATCAGTTTTATTCATAATAAAGATAATAATATGTAGGAAATCCTCCTAGCGTTCGTGGTGGTGTAGTGGTCAGACCACTCACCTCCAACCAAGACGAGTCGGGTTAGATTCCCGGCGGGACACGTGGGAGTCGTGCCAGATGATGTTCCTTGTCAGTGGGTTTTCTCGGTGATCTCCCGTTCCCCCCCGCCCCTGCATTCCGGCGCTGCTCCAAACTCACCTCGCTTCACTCTCGTCGGCTCTCAAGACTTCGATGTTAAGAGCCACCTGAATCTCTCCACTCCACTTCCTGGATTCACTGGAAGTTAAATTACGACGTGGTAGGATTGGCGGGTTGGTCGCGACAGTATCACGTCTTACTGGCCCTCACGACCTCAGGAGAGCAACCCCCCGGGAGAGAAGGGCCGAGGGAGGTACAGACCTATCTCCTGCGGGTTGACGATGATGAAGTTGTCCGCGCCGGGCAGGTCTCTAATCGTGATCTCCTTCTGGTTCCTCATCCAGGCGGCGGGACGGATGGCGGACACGTTCATGTTGTCCGGAGTCAGGTACATGATGGGGATGTACCACAGCATCTTGTCGCGGTCTGGCACGTCGTGGGGTCGCTCCCTCAGGAACATGTGCTACGCATATCCAGGGTGATCATGTACCGCACACTCGCGATCAAATAGGAGGACATCCCGATACAAAAGAGGACAATGCAACTTCGTTAGCGCGGCAAATTATACAGAGTGATGCTAAATTATAGGTGCAAATCTGGAAGTGATTCCCTACGCAAAATGAGATCGAAGACCTATGTCCTATAGTAACTCGTTAGGGGGATAGACACCCTTGAAAATCGATATTTCAAATAGTTTTAATTCGAGTGAAGTTACACAATTGTCGTGTAATTTGCTATAAATTTAATTCTAAATTATATTTATAACCACCTCGTAGTAATAAACTGAGCAAATGTTATTTGGTTGTTCCTAAATTTATAATTTTTAAACATGAATTAACTCTCCCATTGTATTTGGGGCCGCGGGGGAGTAGTGGTTAGACTACTACCCTCCCACGGAGGCGAACCGGGCTCGATTCCCGGCGGGGTCGCTCCCGGATTTTCGCATGTAGGAATCGTGCCGGACGATGCCGCTGGTCGGCGGGTTTACTCGGGGATCTCCCGTCTCCCTCGCCCTTTTCCTTCCAGGGCTGCTCCATACTCACCTCGCTTCACCCTCGTCGGCTCTCAAGACCTCGCCGTTAAGAGCCGCCCAGATTTCTCCACGTCACTTCACTTCCTCCCTACCACGGAACACACAGGAAGTCAATACTCTATACAGGTAGAATCACCTGTTTTTCGCGAAAAGATTTCCGCTCATGCCAGATTTCAATAGGGGGCATACCAGCAATATTCTTTAGCTTGTAGGCAGCGTGTCTCTGTGAGGAGACGCTTTCTTACTTGACTGGCCAATCAGAATCAGGTTACTACTGTACTGCACGTCTGTGATTTGCGGGCATGTACACACCTAAGACGCGCGCGAGTTAACATCATCGAACAGGAATTTTGGTTCTGAATTAACGTGCTTCAAAGTAAAACTATTCGTGGCATCTTTTCGAGAAATACAGGTGACTAGTTATGGACTTCCGCCTAGGCGAACAAGGCAGGCACCTGCCTAGGGCACTAGNTGAGTGGCCATGGGACAAACTGTTTTTTAAAATTTTATTTACCAAGAAAATCAAATAGGAAAGTACAAATATACAACAGTAATTAAATTAACAGAGGACACAGGACAAGACAGCGCTATTTATTATTACAGTAGCCAAAATTGGATAATTTTATTGACGCTTGTAAAAAAGTATGTTTGTTATTTTATTATTTTATGTCTAGGTCTGCTTGTCTTGTCTATTTTCTAAATGAAAAAAAAAACGTTAATTAAATATAAAATAAAATAGGTTATTTTGTTAAATTACCAAAAAGGTGGCCCGGACTCTGTAATAGCCTATGGGTCCTGGGTCTCTAAGTCCGGCCCTGCAGATGACTCAATCTATAGTCCCTTCCAGGACAAGGCCACAGTCGTGCGGCCAACGCCAAACATACAACGGAAGTGGAGAAGTTTGGACGGGCTCTTAACACCGAGGTCTTGGAGAGCCGACGAGGGTGAAGCGAGGTGGGTATGGAGCAGCCCTGGAAGGAAAAGGGCGAGGGAGACGGGAGATCCCCGAGTAAACCCGCCGACCAGCGGCATCGCGCGGCACGTAGGTAAGACGGGGGGTGGAGTACCTGCTCGACGTCGGCGGTGTTGTCGTCGTAGTTGCGGTTGACGGTGACCACGGGCAGTCGCTCGTGGCCCAGCCACGACTTGGCGACGTCGGCGATGTTCACGTCGTCTGGCAGGGTGTCGTCCTTCCTGCCCTGCGCCGTCAGCGCCGCCCACACGTCGTCCTGAGAGAACGTCTTGTGCTGCCTGCCGCGCACACACACACACCCCGCCCCGCCTCAGCACACACTGAGCTGACACGACGTCCCGCCAACTCATGCCTCACACGCCAGAACCATAGACTGAAGATGAGGTGGACCGCTTATTCGTCTACCCCACACCAACTCAACTGTCAAAGTCGCGTGGTCAACAGTGACGAAAGTGTTCGTTTATATCTTGATTTTTAAATGACAAGCGCTATCATTTGAATAAAATATCTTCACCAATTTGAATTTAATCGGACTGCATTACAAATCGGCTAGAGGAAGTATGCATACGTCTCAAAGCATTTGTTTACAAATCAGTTTTATATCCTAAAATCCGAACCTTGCCGTTTTCGCTAGGCGTGTCGGCAGAAAAGCAGTTCAATGTTGGGACACGGAGATTGGTTGTGCGCAGCCAGCGAGATCACTCTACCTATTCTTTAGTCTACGGTCCCAAAATTGAACTGCTTTTCTTTCAACACGTCTAGCAAAAAACGGCGTGGATTGGATTTGTGGTTAAAACACTGTTTGAACAAGTACTTTGAGATGTTTTTATATTTCCTCTAACCAATTTGGAATGCAGTTAGATTACATTCAAATTGTTGGAAGTATTTTATTCATATGAAAATGCTTGTCTTTTGAAAATTAAGAAATAAACAAACATGTTCATCACTGTTGACCATGTGACTTTGACAGAAGTGTTCCTTTGGGGTAGGTCAATGCTGGGTGGATGTGCTTAAGACGTATAAGCGGCCTACCTCGTCTTTAGTCTATGGTTGGAACGCCGTTCGCTAATCAGCGCCGTGGTAACTGACATGCCAGCCTGCAGCCCGGACGGTGGAGAAACTTCGGCAGAACCCAGTAAGTAGCCAATCAGAGGCAAGGCCCGTTCCAGAGCTTCGCTCAGCCAATCAGCGAATGGGTGTAAGCCCACATCAAAGGAACCGCCATGACATTTCGATTGGCTAAGGTTTATTCTACTCAGGTTGGGAAGCTCAATGCCCTTAGTTTTGAAACTAACTTTTTTCGCCACTAGGTAAGCGCTAGTGTTGCATTGTGTACCGGATTTGTCTATTTTCTACATTAAAAAAGCAAAATAATTGCAATAATCATAAATCAAATATAAAATACTACTTAACCAAGCGAAATATTTCTTTTTTATTATTCACGTAGCTCAAAATGTTTATTAAAAGAGACTTATTTGGAACACTAGCGCTCACCTAGCGGCGGAAATTTTCCCTATGCCAAACTCTCCCATAATAAAAGTTGTTTCGTTCCTAACCTGAGTAGAATTAACCTTATATTTGTGCACCTATCCTGTAATTGAGTGGCACTAACTCCCCAAGCGGTTCCAGGCGACAGTGAGAGAAATATATAAGTTAGTTGCAGACGGGAGTAGGCATTATTCTTATTCGTTAAGTTCTTGAAAATGGCACAGTACACCATAACAAAACATTGTGATCTTATTTTATTAGTTTTAACATGCTTCTATATTATCTAGCGTTAACAATTCTCATCTCTCAAAGCGATATTTCGAGCAATAACAGGGTGGCGACATCCGTTATTTCCATGATCTACTTTTATGACACAGACAATATCTGTTGCAGATGTGTATCTTCGTTTAATGACACACTATACATGCACTCACGAGTTCCAAGTTAATTATTTCCTGTACTATTTGCAATGAACTCAACCACCACTTCTAAGGAGCTTTTCGGTGTTATTTGTAAATTCACTGTACCCACTCGTGAGTGTATATATAAACGTTCGGTTAAAACTAAGCTGAAATAAAGTAGCACTTTATTACGACCCCATAATACATAATTCCTAGAAATCCATAAAGAGTAACTTATTAAGATTTACATTACGGCAAACTTACGTATTTTGCGAAGAATGCAGCATTTTCGGGGAAAAAATTGGCGCTTTCAGCTATGTTTTTAATGTAGAGCTGTTTTTTTTTTAAATTACAAAACAATTAAATTTTTTTCCGACAGTTTTAATGTCAGATAATGTAGCCTAATTATTTATATCTGCATCATATTCTGTGTACTTCTATCCCGGCTAAGTAAAACAGTTAGTGAGCAAATTACTCTTTGTCCATTATCCGTTTTCTATCAGGAATAATTAGTCAGGTGCACACAGACAAATTACGAAATTAATAAACAACAACCAAGAAACCTGGCATCAGAAGAAAGTATCTTGCGATTGATATGGTGGCGGGGAAATTAAATCTCTGTCTCAAACTTTAAAGAAGTGAACTTATTTCAAACAAATACATTTAAAAAATAAGTATTATTTAAAAAATTTAGTTAAGACACATTAAGTTATAATATTGTAAGTTCTAGCTAATTCTACCTTTACATCAGAGGATTGTTGGTCGGCCATAACATTTTTTACTGACTTTCATAAATGAACTGGTGAATAACGCGTCCAAGATGCGGTGTTGTTAAGAAACCAGCAGACTGAGGTTGAGAACCAGCAGACTGAGGTTGAGAAACCAGCAGACTGAGGTTGAGAAGAGAGGCTCACCTGTCCTCCAGGAACTTCTTGAGTCCACTTCTGAAGGTACTCCCCGTCAGAGTGTAGTTCAGCATTCGCAGCAGCCACGTGCCTGAAACATCAGCGGCGAGCTCACTCCGGAGAACGTCCAGAGCAGTTTCTAGAACCCGCAACGTCCTACTGGACTCTTGCTTGAAGGCTGCCTTCAAGCTGGGGGCGCGTTCGCGTGTGCGGGGGCGAAACCCGACGAAGGTTGTCCCCGGCCGGCAGCGATACATCGCCTCTACGCGCAGAGTTGCCGAGTTCCCGTCGTAGCTACCACTGGAACTACGCGACTTTAAGCGGCGTACGTATAATTTTTATCCGACGCGATCCTGCAGCAAAGACCAATGCACTACTCTATCGTAGTTCCTTATGAATCCGGTCTGTAAATTTCGTGAAACAGTGGTCTGAAAAAGCTGTTTTCAGCGAAGTTCAATGGCATTAAATTAATATTTCCGCCGATTTCCCGTGGCGCAGTCGGTTGGTGTGACGCCGGTCTGGGGGTACGGTAGGTCCTGGGTTCGAATCCCAGGTAATGCATAGGTGTTAGTTTAAGTTATGCCATAAGTTTGTTTGTAAGTTGTCCCCTGATAAGCCTTCGGGCATAACACCGGAGGACGTCAATAACACTCTTTTCAATACCAATTAATTTTTCCAATGTGCGTGATGCATTCAAATCACAATGCACGACTATTCTGAAGTACTTTTATTTTTTTATTTTTTTAGAAAAGCATTTTTGGCACTCGTTTTCTGGTTACTTATGATAATCGAGACTTCTAACACACTGCAATTCAAGCACTGGATATATTGCTCCGAAAATATTTTTGTTGGCTGCCGATTGGATTGTATGCAAACAAACTGTATAGAAAAAAAAAACATCACACACACACACACTTCACCATTATTGAGTTGTAACACGCGAAGATTGCAGTTCACTTGAGTATGATCATATAGTTACGAGACAATTAGAAAATAACGCGAAAATGTTTTTTTTTCTCTCGAGCGTGCTTCGAAAAATACGGAACTCACTGTTGAGAACTGCCTTTACATAGTATTACAAACGACAGTGGGATAAAAAAAAAATTTGATTTTCCTGAGTGACACATAGTATCAGAGGATGCATCTAAATTCTACCGACAAACGTCAGCTGCAGGAAAAAAAAAAAAAAAAAAAAAAAAAAAAAAAAAAAAAAAGATGTTTAGCACGGAGCTATACGTGTTGCCAATCCTCTTAAGGTCCGTCCACACCGGGCACGGCGTTCGCGAACATTCGGCGAATGGTCGTTGAGATTCGCCGCGTTACTGCTCGTGTGGTGTGGACGGCGAACCGAGCACGCACGAACACAGCGAACGTTCGCGAACGCTAACCGCTCCAAGTCGGCACATCAAAGGGATTCGGGTATTCCAACAATCTCGGTCCAGTTCTCGTGCTGAGTGCAGAACCATGGAGATGGAAGTGCCCAGCGCTAGTGCGACCAGAAGACCTTTGCGTAACTGGTCACATGATGATATTACTGAGTTAATAAAATGGCACCAGGAAGAAGAAGAATTGTGGAACCCTAAATGTGCCGGGTATTACATGAAAAATGTGAAGTTTTATGCCTGCCTCGGGATTGCGAAGAAATGTGGTTGTGTAGTGGATGAAGTAACACAGAAAATTGAGTCCCTGCTTGCGTCATTTCGCCGGGAAAAAATGAAAATTAAAAAAAAAAAATGCACAGGAACAGGCAAAGGTAAGCAAAGGAACTTTCATATTATTTACTGTCAGCATTTTTTCTATAATCACTAATACCAAAATTAAAATTTATTTATTCATATTTGTATATATCTTTTAAAATGATCTGTAACATACCCAGGGAAATGGTGCCACTGAAACCATAAATTTATATCTATATTAATTTTTTGTCGCAAATAAGTAGAACGAAAGAGACAGTCATAAAGATTTGAAAAAGTAACTTTAAAATTGAAACGACTTGCTGACTATCCCTACATATACCTATTTTTGTGTTTCCTTTAACAATAAAATGTGCTTTCATGAAAATTTTCAATCTTGTTTGGCAAACAATGTAAAAAAAAACATCACATTGTTAACAGAAATGTTATCTACTTGTCAACAATGTATTTTAAATTCATAATGTTCAACAGACACTTCGAAGTTTTCTTATATTTATTCCTCCAACGCATAGTCAAGTGAAACCACGTAAAACAATAAAATAATCTAAGCACTCTTGAAAACTAAAAAAGGTTCAGATATGATAATTATAAAATAAAGTACAGAAATATTTTGAACTATATAGTAACAAACTTATAGGGAGAAATAACGGCATTTGTTAGTAGACAGACACTGATCATAAACACAAAATAGAGCACTAATTATGTAATTTTTTGGTGTTAGAATCGTTCTTTTATATAGCCACTGGTCGTCATTTATATTTCTTTGTAGATCTGAGTAAACGCTAGCAATAAGTTCCGTATCACACTGCACCAAATTACTAAAAAATCCCCCGTTAGTGACACACAGCCCTCAGCATCTGTTTCTAACCGCCCATCTCCAGTTTTTAATAGTGTATCAGCATAATGTCCTGTATCAACGTCATTGTGGAGGTGCACTCTTTCTTGACATTTGCCCATAAGCTTGACGACTTGAGACAAGCTTTGATTTCATCTGCAGGTGTGCCCTTTTGAATCATCGGTAGAGTTTGGCGAAAGTCGCCAGCCAGTAATACAACCATTCCTCCCATAATGTCTGTATTGTTTCGTATATCCTGTAGAGTTCGGTTTAGGGCCTCTATCGCTTTTTTTGTGTGGCATTGTGCTTTCGTCCCACACTAACAACTTACTTTGACGCATCATTGTACCCCGAGCGCTATTTTTACTAAAAAAAATTTCCCGAGGTAATGAGATATTTTTTCGGGATAAAAAGTAGCATGTGTCACTTCCCGGCCCTCCAACTATCTCTGTGCAAAAAATCACGTTGATCCATTGCTCCGTTGCGACGTAAAAGGACAAACAAACACACTTCCGCATTTATAATATTAGTTAGCATTAAATCGTACTCTTAGTGCTACTATTTTAACGAATGTTGCAATTGTTGCTGCACATATCGCGAATGTCTGGATCTCTGGGGAACACACACATACATGTCAATTGTAATAAACATGAGTGTATTGGTTTTTCAGGCCGTGATGCTGATACGTCAGCACCTGGTTTGTATGCAAGATATTCGCCTTCCTGCTGGATCGAGATAAACCAAGGGAAACATTTCGCACTGACACTGGGAGCATAGTAAGTTTTCTTTCATATCAGCTATGCATATTTATCTTGCCACTCCACCCTCCCGTCTGTGATAAAATACACAGCGAATTCGTTTCTGCTTTCGAGCGCAGGCCCTCCTCGTATTTTTGGAATTTTCTTCGAAGGAAGCCGAGAGTTTCCTCGTGGTTCTTGTCACCATTTACCTGGAATGAACAGTCCGTTCTCGTCCACATCGAAGGTTTGACTTGAAGTGTAAATATTTACAGAACTGTTACGTTTCCGTTAGAAATTGCGCTGGTACACTGCAGATGCTACCACAGCCGTAGCTTTCTGTGGCTGCAATAGCATCGGTTTTCTCAGTACTCTTAATACTGCTGATAGCACTACGCATTCTATTATGTCAGCAATTGTTAATTCTCTCTCGGGTACCTCTTTTATGATCACTTGAGCTCCTGACGTACAGCCAGCCAGTAAAATGGGCAAACTGTTTGTGTCTCCAAAGAAACGCACAAATCAAAAAAGGAAAATCAGAGACCTACAAGAAGAACTCCGTGTCGACGCAGCCTTTGAAATCCTCAAGAATATTTCCTTAAAGGGCGAATGCTCAACATTTGGTGATCAAATTGCGATGAAGCTACGCAAATTTAATGATCGAGTCCGAGATATTGTAATGCATGAAATAAGCGATGTTATTTTTGTTCTGAAATGGGGAAATACGACAGTTGCGTAAATGAAGGTCAAGGCTACAATAGCTTCAGCACTACATCCAAGTTGGGTCACTCCTCAAGAGGCACTAGGAAGAAATAAAAAACCAAAAACTACCACTAGCTACTGACCAAATGATTACTCACAGACACTTGAGTAGAAGTAAATTTAATTTAATTGGAAAATAAATGTTTTGGTTGAAATATCATGAATTAAATTAATATCTGCGCAAATACTAAGTATTATGTAGCAACTCGTTATTGGTTCCAAAATTTACTTTGCTTTGTGTGGCCGTAACTATGAGCGTAACCCTCTAACGCACGTATTTCATAATTGCAATTAAAAATGTAGTTTAAGTCTCTTCAGTTCCTTTAAATTTTATTTCAAAATGTGTAAATTAAATTAATAAATAATTTTCTCGCACCAACTCAGTTGAGAAAACATGAGACCTAAGTTCAGGGCTCCGTAGGCATATAGGTAGAGCAACTTTAACAAAAATGATGATCCAAGATGGCATAACGTAAGCCAGATTAATTCCTCAAACATTGTTAATTATTTTTCTGACGTCTCTGTGTCGAAAATTCATCATACTTAACTTACAATTCTTTATCGATGTAACATCTCTTGGTATCTTCTGTAGCTGGTTCCGCTGGTCGTGGGCCTTAGTCTTCACTCACCAGGCTATCGAACCTTAGGTACGTCACTAGAGTCTTTGCCGGACCACACGCAATCGCGGTTTTTTTTTTTTTTTTNTATGTCACTATAGATTCAAAAACAGCTCTGTATATGGTTCTTAGCGTGGAGTAACTCAAGCCCCAACTCGTGTTACCTATTCTCTTGAGTTTCTGAAAAACTACGACAGCTTTTCTAGTGACATACTCCACATGTTTAAGAAAGCTCATATTTTCATCCATGATGACTCCTAGGTACTTGAACTCGTGCACATTTCCAACCGGTCTCCCTCCGAAGCGCACAGTCGGCGGTCTCTTAAGTTTGCCCTTTAACATCATTGTTTTGGTCTTTTGAATTGAGAATTCTAGTTTTGCAGTTTTTGCCCATGCGTAGATTTTCTCCATGATTTCTGCGGCTTTGATTTCCAGCACGCTTCTTGATTTTCCAGAAATCAANAGACTGATAGGCAGGCGGACTCACAACCTCCGTCTTTGTTATGCGCTCCTAATACTTCTGTGCGTCTGGCCAGAGCTAGGCACACACCCGACGGCCGGGCCGGGCTTGCTTGCTTTTTGGATGGAACTTGATCGACGTGTGTGTGTGTATGTGCATTTTATTAATTATTTTATTTTATTTATATCTCTTGACTCCTCCAACAATACAAATTAATGCAATACAGCTCTGATTTGCAGGGCCGCAAAATATCGTACATTTATTTATTAGTTAGTATGAACTGAACACATTTATTTGCTGTTTAAAATGCATGTGCACCACTTAAAATTTACGTACGTGTATAATAAAATTTCCACATTACAAACACGAAACACAGCATATTATGTTGCATACGTTGTCAATAAACAACGAAATAAATATATCTATTACCTCAGACAATAGTTATTAATCGTTTTTATTACTCTATGCACAGTTATTCCAAGTCTGTATGTATGTAATAACTGCAAGCACAACAGATAACGTAATAAATAAACCGTGCAGATATATATTTTTGCAAAAGCTATTGTAAATAAATAAACACTTCAGTGTCGCTTTTTATTCATGGCCCGAGATGGGTATATTAGCACATACTGAACGTTATGGAATACCGGCCTTTGTTTATTAATTTATTTCGACTTTATTTATTCTGGCGTAGTTAATTAAGGCTTCAATGACTTCTCTTACAACACTTAACCAGGTATGACATAATGTACACATGCGTAAACATAACGAGCAAGACAGAAATATACTTAAATACTTAAATTAACAAGAGGCGAAACAGAAATATGATAAGCTCAAATAGATTAAACTCTAAAAATGATCGGTGGTTTCCAATTACGTACATATCTTGAGCAGGACTAGAGACAAGGGAATGCTTAAAATAATAATAATAAAAAATACAATAGCAGAATAATATGGATCTTACAATAGCGCAATAATGTGTATCATAACACGCATTCGACGACCTACAAAGTAGCTGAGAGGGAAAACAATAAAGTGAATGTAAACATAAACAGGTGTTACTAGGTCGTACAAATAGTTAACGGGAAAACAGCTAAACAAATTAAAATGCTACGGAATAATGACGCGTGTGCATGTGTGTGTGTGTGTGTGTGTGGAATCATCGGCGCATAATCTAAATGCACTTGGCAGAACTGCTCTTAAAAGTAGTTAGTGCACGGCTTCAGAAAAGTGTGAAGTAATCGTGAATGAATTAAAAATTAAAATATTTAAGTACTCAAAGCAAGTTAGAGGTGCGCGAAATTTATTTTCAACCAGTGCGCAGTTTCGTTGCCTTCTGCAATGTAACGTATTGGGTTTATAACGAACTCGCAATTTACTTTTTTTTTAACGCAATTTGATTGAACGATTATTTAATTAATGAGGTTTGTGTGTTTTCAGTTATCTGTCTTATAATTGTTTAATTGTGAACGCGGCCTGTTGCTTACATTTGTAAATACACCCCTATTGAGACCTGTTTCCATAGCAACCCCCCGTATAGCGCGCGCCGCAAGCTTCATCAAATAATGTATATTTAAATAGGTTTCAGTCGTTGTGATTGAATGATTAATAGAATAAATGGCGTCCCTACGGAAAAAAAAAAGATTAAAAATGGTTGGAAGTGTCGAGTATCATTTTATTTACACACACTTTATTTATTTATTTACTTTTACACAACACATTCATTCTCAATAGGAATCGAGTATTTTTTGTTCGATTACACGCGACGGGCCGTGCGACCGCCACGCCGCCAACTCGACTGCCTCCACCAGGAGAACATGATGCAGCAGGAGGTGTGTTGGAAGGCCATGGTGGTCACAGCTCCTGTCACGAGATGTTCTCCTGGTAGCAGAAGCCGGCGATCAACGCGGCAAAAGCCAGCGGACAACGCAAGCAGTACGGCGCCAACTCGACCGCCTCGACCAGGAGAACATGACGCAGCAGGAGGTGTGTTTGACCGCCACAGTGGCCGTACCTCCTGTGGTGAGATGTTCTCCTGGTAGCAGAAGTCGACGGACGGCGTGGCAGTGCCGGCGTTGCACGTGTGAGCCGAGAGATTCTTTCTTTCTCTCTCTCTCTCTCTTTCTCTCTCACACACAGCCGTATATATACGTTGTGTTACCGGGCGGGCCACGCAAGTATTAATTAACGTTTGTGATACCTGACATATTTAGGAAACAATCAAACACGCNGGGCCACGCAAGTATTAATTAACGTTTGTGATACCTGACATATTTAGGAAACAATCAAACACGCCATACATACATGGGGGTGATTTTTTCAAAGGTTTTTTTATAAATTAATTCAAAAAGGGTAAATAGACTAGTTGATTAGCACTGCTTCATGTCAAAAAGAGCAGTTCACCAATAATTAAATGAGCTGTACGCCCCTGCAAAATCCTGATCCAAAGCGTGGTTTTCCTACCTGGTATGCAACACGCGTTCTGTTAAAAAAAATAACTAGTTATATCTTATATTTTAAATAAATGTTGTGTGTATTCGTGGTTTGTTCACACTTTTTCAATGAAACCTTTGGCAAATCAATCACCTTATGTGTACCACAAGCATTTTTTATATATATATATGTTAAATTACATGAAACTTTTTTCTAATTAAATTGAACTTCTACTTATATATTAGTTAAATACTATAACATTTGATTTATAATTTATATGAATAAAAACTGAGATAAAATGTGTGTGTTGGCAATGCCTATTAAGACAATGGTCTTATACAGAGAGTGCGCACGAATGTTGTGCATTGTCCTTTTGAGGTAATTTTCTACACTAGATTAAGATTTATTCTACTGAGATTAGGAGCAAAATGAGATTTCTTATGGGGTAATTTTGCATAGGGGAAATTTTCCCCGCTAGTTGCGCAGTCAAAAGGCTATTTTTAATTGAAACTTTAAGCTACTTGATATTGAGAAAGATTTTACTTAGTTACGAAGTTATTTTATTTGATTTATGATTATTGCGATTATCCTGTTTTTTTTTTCAACGTAGCAAATAGATAATATGTGATCTTGCCGACACTAGCGCTAACCTAGTGGCGAAAATTGTCCCTTTCCCAAGGTTTTAACATTGATCTTCCCAACGTGTAGCTGAAGTAACTTTAACTCGGTTAAGCTTCATCTGCATTAGGCGGAGGAATATCCTGGAAGTAGAACTTAAACAGGGTTTCAG